>JAWQFJ010030347.1:0-40000 GCA_034096865.1 Theodoxus fluviatilis | reverse complement strand
CCCTACATCAACTACAGGGTCGGTACACAAGTTTGATAAAAGTCATTCACAAACGGGGTGCTGCTCAGGGTTATAACATGTTTCAAGAATAACACCTCAAAGTTAAGGGACAAGGGGATATCCTGCAGACACACACATACGATAACAATCGTAGTAACGATAGCTGTACAGAACAAAACTCACTTGTGTGGCCTTGAAGGCTCCTAGCCGACGGCCAAACAGCTTTTTGGTCTATTTTTGTCTCCTGTCGGTAAAACTAGTATTGTTACTACTGTCACTATTAACTTTATGTGTCTGCAGAGTGTCCTCCCTGTTCCTTTTCTTTGATGTGTTTTTCTTGAACCTCTCTGTAAGATGAGATGCATCTGTAAACGTGTACCCCAGTTTCCAAAGCCGAAAGGGAGTGCTTCTTTGTAGCGATATCTTTGACCTGTCGAAAAGAAAACCTTCATCTCGTGTACTCCATCCACAGAGAATCCTATGTTTGTGTCTCGGACTTCCTCTTGCCTCACATGGACGTTTGATCTTTGCTTCTTTCAAATCGCAGAAGCTCTCTCATCGCGCACGCCATCATCTACAATGCAAGTGAGAAGGGAGCCTGGTTCTGGCACTCTTTGCTCATAGAAAAATGGACAAATCAGAACGCAGTGCACAGAGTATAGGTAAAGGCGGGGTTTTATATAGCAAAGTATCACCTATGTGTGGGTCTACGGCTTTTCACTTTATTCCCTGGTCAATGGGCCGCTCGACCAATCCTTCACTGGCACCTGGTGTGCGTTTCCCAGGGTCAACCGCCCGCGAGCCCCCTCAAGGAGAGGCCGGTGTCAACACTTGACAGCCTTTACAGCTGCATGTCAACAATGCTGACACCGACTACTCCCCGGATGTTACTCGCCCCAAGAAATGCACCACTGATGACAAACACAGCAACAGACAATTAAGACGTTGAGTCAGTTACCAGCACCAGCAATGTCAAAAAGGAAAGGACCGCAGTTGCCTCCAATATACAATGTTTGTCCCTCGGCTTAATTAAGCATTCCTTGCCATGCATTCTGGCGAAAGTGGGAATGTGTTGCACTCTTCCCTTGCAATATCCTGATGTAGGGGGGTTCTCCTGGCTTGCGCTAGGAAGTCGAAGTGACGGACACTGGTGGTCGTTTCCAATGAACTTTATTCACGCACTGATCGCTACAGTGGTGAAAATAAGCCAACAGCAATTCGTAGTACTCACAGCAGAAAACTCGCTCTGTACAGGGTCAAAGCTCTCACCTTTAACTCTGTCGTATCTGCTGCCCTCGCTCTGTACAGGGTCAAAGCTCTCACCTTTAACTCTGTCGTATCTGCTGCTCTCCCCTTTGACTCGCTTTCGTTCCTTATATACATTTACACAATTTCTAGAAACTACCAGCACAATATCGCACATACTCCCACACTCCTAGCTGCGACGCGACCGACTTCACGTGACACTACAAGCCAATTTGAGCCTAAGTCGGTCGAGGTCAGGGCACTGACCTGTCCGATAAACACAAACAGTCGCGCCTGCGACACTGCGCGTAGGTTCGAGAAACTTCACAACAAATGCATGCTCGATAAACTACGAGAAAAACTATGTAAAATGTACTGTCAGTTCTCACCTATAAAGATTTTTCAAAATAGAAAACAAAAAGTCATGCGCCGAATCTAATGGATTTGTGAAAAACTAGATAGACATGTATGCACATGAAGCCGACTCTGGGTTCTAGATAGACATGTATGCACATGAAGCCGACTCTGGGTTCTAGATAGACATGTATGCACATGAAGCCGACTCTGGGTTCTAGATAGACATGTATGCACATGAAGCCGACTCTGGGTTCTAGATAGACATGTATGCACATGAAGCTCTGGGTTCTAGATAGACATGTATGCACATGAAGCCGACTCTGGGTTCTAGATAGACATGTATGCACATGAAGCCGACTCTGGGTTCTCGATAGACATGTATGCACATGAAGCCGACTCTGGGTTCTCGATAGACATGTATGCACATGAAACCGACTCTGGGTTCTAGATAGACATGTATGCACATGAAGCCGACTCTGGGTTCTCGATAGACATGTATGCACATGAAGCCGACTCTGGGTTCTCGATAGACATGTATGCACATGAAGCCGACTCTGGGTTCTAGAGAGACATGTATGCACATGAGCCGACTCTGGGTTCTCGATAGACATGTATGCACATGAAGCCGACTCTGGGTTCTAGATAGATATGTATGCACATGAAGCCGACTCTGGGTTCTCGATAGACATGTATGCACATGAAGCCGACTCTGGGTTCTCGATAGACATGTATGCACATGAAGCCGACTCTGGGTTCTAGATAGACATGTATGCACATGAAGCCGACTCTGGGTTCTAGATAGACATGTATGCACATGAAGCCGACTCTGGGTTCTAGATAGACATGTATGCACATGAAGCCGACTCTGGGTTGTAGATAGACATGTATGCACATGAAGCCGACTCTGGGTTCTAGATAGATATGTATGCACATGAAGCCGACTCTGGGTTCTCGATAGACATGTATGCACATGAAGCCGACTCTGGGTTCGAGATAGACATGTATGCACATGAAGCCGACTCTGGGTTCTCGATAGACATGTATGCACATGAAGCCGACTCTGGGTTCTAGATAGATATGTATGCACATGAAGCCGACTCTGGGTTCTCGATAGACATGTATGCACATGAAGCCGACTCTGGGTTCTAGATAGACATGTATGCACATGAAGCCGACTCTGGGTTCTAGATAGACATGTATGCACATGAAGCCGACTCTGGGTTCTAGATAGACATGTATGCACATGAAGCCGACTCTGGGTTCTCGATAGACATGTATGCACATGAAGCCGACTCTGGGTTCTAGATAGACATGTATGCACATGAAGCCGACTCTGGGTTCTCGATATACATGTATGCACATGAAGCCGACTCTGGGTTCTAGATAGACATGTATGCACATGAAGCCGACTCTGGGTTCTAGATAGACATGTATGCACATGAAGCCGACTCTGGGTTCTAGATAGATATGTATGCACATGAAGCCGACTCTGGGTTCTAGATAGACATGTATGCACATGAAGCCGACTCTGGGTTCTAGATAGATATGTATGCACATGAAGCCGACTCTGGGTTCTAGATAGACATGTATGCACATGAAGCCGACTCTGGGTTCTAGATAGATATGTATGCACATGAAGCCGACTCTGGGTTCTAGATAGACATGTATGCACATGAAGCCGACTCTGGGTTCTAGATAGACATGTATGCACATGAAGCCGACTCTGGGTTCTAGATAGATATGTATGCACATGAAGCCGACTCTGGGTTCTCGATAGACATGTATGCACATGAAGCCGACTCTGGGTTCTAGATAGACATGTATGCACATGAAGCCGACTCTGGGTTCTAGATAGACATGTATGCACATGAAGCCGACTCTGGGTTCTAGATAGACATGTATGCACATGAAGCCGACTCTGGGTTCTAGATAGACATGTATGCACATGAAGCCGACTCTGGGTTCTAGATAGATATGTATGCACATGAAGCCGACTCTGGGTTCTCGATAGACATGTATGCACATGAAGCCGACTCTGGGTTCGAGATAGACATGTATGCACATGAAGCCGACTCTGGGTTCTCGATAGACATGTATGCACATGAAGCCGACTCTGGGTTCTAGATAGATATGTATGCACATGAAGCGACTCTGGGTTCTCGATAGACATGTATGCACATGAAGCCGACTCTGGGTTCTAGATAGACATGTATGCACATGAAGCCGACTCTGGGTTCTCGATAGACATGTATGCACATGAAGCCGACTCTGGGTTCTAGAGAGACATGTATGCACATGAAGCCGACTCTGGGTTCTAGATAGACATGTATGCACATGAAGCCGACTCTGGGTTCTAGATAGACATGTATGCACATGAAGCCGACTCTGGGTTCTAGATAGACATGTATGCACATGAAGCCGACTCTGGGTTCTAGAGAGACATGTATGCACATGAAGCCGACTCTGGGTTCTAGATAGACATGTATGCACATGAAGCCGACTCTGGGTTCTAGATAGACATGTATGCACATGAAGCCGACCTTGGGTTCTCGATAGACATGTATGCACATGAAGCCGACTCTGGGTTCTCGATAGACATGTATGCACATGAAGCCGACTCTGGGTTCTAGATAGATATGTATGCACATGAAGCCGACTCTGGGTTCTCGATAGACATGTATGCACATGAAGCCGACTCTGGGTTCTAGATAGACATGTATGCACATGAAGCCGACTCTGGGTTCTAGATAGACATGTATGCACATGAAGCCGACTCTGGGTTCTCGATAGACATGTATGCACATGAAGCCGACTCTGGGTTCTAGATAGACATGTATGCACATGAAGCCGACTCTGGGTTCTAGATAGACATGTATGCACATGAAGCCGACTCTGGGTTCTAGATAGACATGTATGCACATGAAGCCGACTCTGGGTTCTCGACCCTTCGCATTCAAGATAAACCACTCGACACTGCCGAGTCCAAACACCAACTAGTTTAATCCTAAGCCATACTTCCAAATAAAACTTCCTGAATACAAGCTCACTGCATTCACCAACCAATGCCCTTTCGTTCCGTACACATTGCTGTCTCAGATATGCCTTCCAGGAATCACTCACTCCAGATCATGCATACTGAAACCATTCATGCCCTTAAAGTTATTCAACCTTCATGCATCCATGCTACATACATAAGAAGAAAAAACACGTGACAGGTTTAGGTGCGTGCGTGCGTGCGTGTGTGTCTTGCGCACGCGTGTGTTTTTACGTGTGAAGCGGATTGGGGTCGTAGTCATGATTGAGTGAATGGGGCACACATTGTTTCCACGAGACACAATTAGCCAAACGGGGCACAATAGACTTCAGTGGAGTAACCCAGCTCCAAAGATTGTGTTGTCTTGAGATGACAGTTGCGTTGATCACATTCCCCACTCCGTCGCATCACATCCAGTATTTCGTCACAGCAGTCCATATTTGCATCATTCCCTCGCATCACACGTCACCTTGCGCATCACCTCATTTCGTCTGTCATCTCCACAGCCTCCAGGATTCGTGGCCACTCGAGGTGAACACGTGATGGCAATCGATCGAGACGAGACCGCTGTTGCCACTTGATATACTCCATAAATCGTCTTTCGCTGAAGCAGGGGATTCTTCCTCGCTCACAGTCGACAAGTACAAGTACTGCCTATTGCCATGGCTCGGGTTTCTAGTGCAGTGTCATTGGAGGGAGCAGGGGAAAGGGTGGGTTAAGATCGAAGATAGATTGCCATGGATGCCCTAACGGTCGGACGTGAAAGTGAGATATCCCTACTTGCGAAAAATAGACATATTGTGTGTGTGCATGTGGTGTGTGTGCGTGCGTGCGTGTGTGTGTGTGTGTGTGCGTGCGTGCGTGCGTGCGTGCGTCTGCGTGTGTGTCTGTTTGTGCGTGCTTGCGGGCATGTGTGTTCGTGTGTGTGCCTGTGTGTGTGTGTGCGTGACGAGCATGCATGCTTGTCTCTCTATTCGCTCGTATGAGTTTGCCTGCCTGCCTGCCTGCCTACCTGCCTGCCTGCCTGCCCTATCTGTCTGTCTGTCTCGCTTGATCTGTCGCTTTCTCTCTCTCTCTCTCTCTCTCTCTCTCTCTCTCTCTCTCTCTCTCTCAGTGAAAGAGTGCTATAAAGATAGCTCAAGCTCAGTAATTATATACATACATCTAACCATTGTGAAAAATAACCAAGTCATCCGATCATTTTCACTGAAGCTGTAAATTTGAATCCTGCAAAAGTTCCAACTAGCCGGTTGAGAACAATATCCGCAGCATATAAGTAGGCAAATTTAATGAATGTCAACCAAACTTTTTGCATTTCAATTTTCTAGTACGCGCTGATTAAATTTCAAAGACCAATTTAATTTGGCGCTACTTGCCAAACAGTCCCTCGTTGTAGTCTCACTAAATACTTTAAAAACGAAAAAACGAACCTGACACAAAGCGCGCCAAGTTCAGCTCGAACTCCAACAGGCAGGAGGAGCAAATCTGACAGATGCAATAAGCAAGAGGAACAAGAACAAAGAGGGTACGAAACGGCATAAACGAGGTCGATTGGCCCATTGCGTCATTTGTGCACATTCGTTGCGATTTCTAAACCATCGCCATGTAAAACCACACCAAACACATAAGCAAATGGTCATTAGGTTTGTCCACGGTCAATTAAGGTCATTCTGAGAAATGTAGGTCATTAGATTAGACGGTGAGTTACCTAACTCAGACCAAAGACACTATCCAACTATCTAGATAGTGTCTTTGGTCAGACTCTTCATTGCAGCAATTAATAGTACTTATTTCAGTTTCTTATCGATAGTGTGACAAGCGGTTAACGTTGGATTGGTTTCTTTCTTTCGTGAGAGAGAATACAGAAATTTCGAGCGGTCGTTTCGCAAATGCAGTTCGCACTCTGACAAACGCGTTTTTCCTGCAACTACGTCAGCCTGGATCCAGGTTATTGTTGCGAGTGCCCAGGGTACGCTGACAGTCTGTTGAGACGGAACACTGACGTTGGATATATATGTATCTGATTTGATGCGGTAATCGTATGTAGCGTCGTGAAATAAACTCAGGTGGGCATTGAAAGAGCACAAAAGTAGTGGCTTCAGACCTCCTCAAGCGTGGTTTGTTTTTCTGAATGGACAGAAACGTTTCTATCAAACGTTATCACTAGACCACAGTCACTCGTGACGGATTCAGTGTGTTGAAAGTCGTTTCTGCAGCCTTTCCCGTAGCGGGTGCTAATACTGCTTGACTGGCAGATTATGCTAAATGTACTACTTCACATGCTTGCTCTGCAATGACTGGCTATTCGCCAGTGAACCGCTCGCTCGAAATTGAACTGGTACTAGTTGCGGCAACGGCATCAAAATGCAATATATTGAAACTCATCTATATTCTCGCTTTTTCAATCGGTTCGCCCGGCCGTTGGATGACTACGCTCGCTATGTGGTCGCTGAGGAAATGACTTTAGAACCGCTTGCAGGCCCAAACGCGCTCGCTCAGTGGTAACTGGCCTCTACAAGCTCCCCAAACAACTCCCCATCAACATAAAATGAAGGTGCTGTGGTGTATACTCGCATCCTAGGTCCTTTACTAAATCTGATATCGGTTTCAACACTCATGCACACGGCTGCGTTTGTTTATCAAAGTGAAGGTCAGCGACAAAATTGTCGCGAAAACAAGTTTTCCGAACTAGACTGCACTGATTAGTAAGAAACGATGATGTGGAACTGTGCAGGATATTCCAATTCAGGTATCAGGACAATCTGCAACTGACATATGAAATGACACAGCCCATACCAGATTCGAATCGACGTAGATCGACTGCCATTACGATATTAGGATAACAAGTTTCCAAAGTGCCACATGTAAGAACCCATCTAATTGCCTGTTCGCGGACACTTTGTCAAGGGCAATACAAATAGAACGCGCTCCTATTCCGTGGTGACTCGAGAGAAAACTGTTCTTGCGACGTGCGAGCGCTATTTTTGCAAAGTGAAAGAAATCTTGCCAAGTGTGAGGACGCCCAAAACCTGTACGCGAATTGCCAGCGCCATGTTGGAAAGGGCAACAGCAATCTTGCCTTGTGTGAGGAGGCTTTTGGCTGGCATGCGTGTCATCTGTGAAGAGTAAACTGGTTGGAGACCCAGAAATGGGTAATGAGATGTTATTTTTAAAACTACACCTTTACCACGTTTTGTTTTTTTCTCAACAATTCAATAAAAAGTACTTCTATGTCGTTTTGGTTGTTAAATACTCTATTCAATATTCTACTCAAGCATTTCAACCTTTGTGACGCGCGCGAACACACACACAAACATACACACAGAGCGAGAGCGAGCGCGCGCGCGCGCGAGAGAGAGAGAGAGAGAAGAGAGAGAGAGAGAGAGAGAGTGAGAGAGAGAGAGAGAGTGAGAGAGAGAGAGAGAGAAAGAGAGAGAGAGAGAGAGAGAGAGAGAAGAGAGAGAGAGAGAAAGAGAGAGAGAGAGAGAGAGAGAGAGAGAAAGAAAGAGAGAGAGAGAGAGAAGAGAGAGAGAGAGAGAGAGAGAGAGAGAGAGAGAGAGACCTCTTTATCGTTTTAATCGTTAAATATCCTATTCGAAATTCTACTCAAGCATTTTAACTTCTGTGACGCATTTTTGCATCGCACATTATTTCATTCGCTGCTTCATTACTTCAAGGTCGAACTTCTTTAATAATCGAGTCAATGAAGTTATTAAGATACTGAAATCATGTAAGAACTTGTTAAGGCAAGCAGATGACCGCCATTTTGAAGCAAGGTTGAGCAAAACAAGAAACGCAGCTCCAACAGTAGTTTCCATTCTTTGATATTTTCAAAGGGGAGGAGGGGCCGCTATTGCGGGATTTTTTTTTAAACAAAAGTTTCTCAGGCAATTTGGATTCTTTTGTCCTAAAACGCCTAAAAAAAAACATAACATTTTTGTTTCTTTTTTTCAACTTGGAAATTTTTTCGTTTTTCTTTCTATTTCGGGAGGCCGCTATTGCGGGATTTTTTAACAAATGTTCTTAGGCCATTTTGATTCTTTTGTCCTAAAACGCATAAAAACCATAAAATGTATGTTACTTTTTTTAACTTAGAAAAAATAAATTTCTATTGCGGGGGGCCGCTATTGCGGGATTTTCTTTCTCCAAAAGTTCTACAGCCATTTTGATTATTTTGTCCTAAAACGCATAAAAAACCATAAAAGTTTTGTTACTTAAAAATAACTGAAATTTTTTCGAGTTAAGGCGTAGGGACAACCCGTTGAGAGTCAAACGTGGGATGGAGTTAGAATATAAAGCTTCACCCGTTATTGATAAAAACTCTGCAGAGAGAGAGAGGGATGGAGAGAGAGAGAAAAGAGAGAGAGAGAGAGAGAGAGAGAGAGAGAGAGAGAGAGAGAGAGAGAGAGAGAGAGAGAGAGAGAGAGAGAGAGAGAGAGAGAGAGAGAGACTGTGATACCGTCTTTGAAGGTCGAATTTCTTGACAGACATTAAAATGATAGCATACTCGATGTAATGTCGGGCAGTAAAAGGCCGATTAATTAAAAATGGCTCTTTCATTCTCACCGACCACCGGAAGGAAGGCGGAGGAATACCGTGGACTGTTTTTGTTCTATGCACGAGAAAAGCACTTTTCTCGTGCATAGAAAAAAAACAGTCCACGGTATTCCTTCGCTTTCCTTCCGGTGGTCGGTGAGAATGAAAGAGCCATTTTTAATTAATCGGCCCTTTACTGCCCGACATTACATCGAGTATGCTATCATTTTAATGTCTGTCATGAAATTCGACCTTCAAAGACGGTATCACAGTTTCTCCCCCTCTCTCTCTCTCTCTCTCTCTCTCTCTCTCTCTCTCTCTCTCTCTCTCTCTCTCTCTCTCTCTCTCTCTCTCTCTCTCTCTCTCTCTCTTCTCTCTCTCTCTCCCCATCCCTCTCTCTCTCTCCAGAGTTTTTATCAATAACGGGTGAAGCTTTATATTCTAACTCCATCCCACGTTTGACTCTCAACGCTCTAACTCGAAAAAATTTCTAAGTTTTTTTTTTAGGAACAAAAATGTTATTGTTTTTTATGCGTTTTAGGACAAAATAATCAAAATTGTCTTAAGAACTTTTGACCAAACAAATCCCGCAATAGCGGCCCCCCGCAATAGAAAAAAAAACTAAACATTTTCTTAGTTGAAAAAGTAACATACATTTTAAGTTTCTTTTTTGCGTTTTAGGACAAAAGAATCAAAATGGCCTGAGAACGTTTGTTTTAAAAAATCCCGCAATAGAATTAAAAAAACGAAAAAAATTCTAAGTTGAAAAAAGTATCAAAAATGTTATGTTTTTTTTTTGGCGTTTTAGGACAAAAGAATCAAAATTGCCTGAGGAACGTTTGTTTATTAAAAAAATCCCGCAAAAGCAGCCCTCCGCAATAGCGGCCCTACGCAATAGAGAGCCGACCCCTTTTCAAATTCGTAGGTATCTGCAGCACACTAAATTCCTAAAGTGCTTTAAGATCTACCAAGAACTACTTCCCACTCTCCCTCCCTCTTCTTTTTAATGGGTGTCTCGTCATAGAAATTGATCGGTTCATTATCGTTAGAGGCAGCAAGTCGGGACTGTCCAAACCTAAGGATTACTAGTCGTCACAGAAATCACCACTATTATTATCAAATGCATCTTCAGTCAAACGCCGTCTGCGAGAAAAATCTCTCGAAGCAATTTCTTCTTCCAACAAGATGGCGATGTGTTAATGACTAAGAAACAATACTCCAACTCCCCTTTGAGTTTGATTTTAAAATACTTTGATAGATTTTTAAAAAGTAATCAACCTTTTGTGGCTTTTTAATGAACCGTGGCACCATGCTATTTATGATAAAAAGTGAGAAATGTTTCACCTGCTCTCTTGATAAGATCTCTACCTCAGGCAAACACCTTAAATTCGATAAATTCGACTTCTTATACCAATGAGGCATGCACTTCATTCATGAGGCTGAGTGCATACGTAGACTTCTCGCGAATCACAGACTATGCAGCTTTCTTACAAGTATGACAAAATGATGACTAACACCATTTTTATTTTGCTCATTTCTAAGACAATTGTCATCAGGCTCTTTAACGCTAGCAATATCTGCTTTAAACGATTGCTTCTTGCGATACATCAAGACACTGCTTGTCTAAGGCACTGCACAGAACATCAATAATATGTTGACACAAATATAATTTCAACTTCTCAAGAAAACACTTTTGCTCGAAAACATGGGGCTGACTGACGAATCACTGACAAAAAACAACAACGAGAAATCTACCAATTCTCAGTTGGGAATATGATGGTGATCAAGGTGTAGCAGCACGGAACAAGTTTCAAAGTTTGGGACGTGGACAGCTGCAAAGGAAAGTGCATGCAACCCGACCATCACGAGACATCGAGACCAGGGCAGGTATACAGGACAACCCGATATTATACAGGCCCGATAGGCGTAATCCAGCGGAAAGCTATCGGCTCGACAAGCTCTCATATATAGTCTTGCTTGCAGGAGCCAGCGATGAGCCTCCAATAGCTTTCGGGTCGTCTAAAAACGGACACAAGGAATCCCTTCCGATTTAAGAGAAAGCGAGGGGAAATCAAAGTACTTTAATATATCTCAATGATGAGGCAACTCTCCAGCCCATTAACAGGAATAGAACAATGTTCGCACGAAAAGGTCCAAAATTCGATCGATAATGAGATATCGGACGGTGCGAGCAGCTATAAACTTCTCGTTGCGACGGCACCGTGTCGGTGGTTACCGCATATGAAGCATCCTCCCTTGTCGCAGCGATAGATAGGATCCACAACCGGCGTCTTCTGCATAGCAGCCCAGGCCAGAACCACCGCCAGAGACCAGAGTCGTCAATTTCTATTATTATGTGTTAGTGGTGTGACTATTATTTCAGTGACAAAGGTGGATATTGTCACTTAACAAATTAGACTGATGCATCACTACAGCAAATTTGACAAGTTTAGAGGAGTTTACCGATTCTTGAAATACCTCAGATTAATCGAAACAAAAAAGCCCGAAGAATATTGATCAGTCCTCTGAGAGGTCGACAGCATGCACGACATATTTCAATACAAATGCCATACAATACACGTAAGACCTGCCCAGTGGACTCCACAACGCCGCGCTGCAAAGCATTCCGTGCGTTGAATGAAGGGATTTCCTCTGTCTAGCCCTCTTGAAGCAGACGATGACTGTTTGTTTCAGCATTTTGATGGATAACTACGGCTTTTTTACAAGTATAAAATTGTTTCATATGCTTTTGATGTTTTCCTGGAGAAGCCAATGGAAAGGTATTTCGCAACTATTCTTTACGTGAACAGTAATTTTCAAAAATAAATTTATGGAAGAAAGGGGGAAAATTCAATGAGATGCTTTCAAATCAAAGAGATTTCACACTGGCGATAAAAATAACGTTCCTTTGGCAAAACAATATGACGTTTGGCATCCATGATTTCTGCCATAAACAGATTACACAGAAAGAGCTAGCAATACAGGTATCGCGATCTTTGAACGATTCCCTTCAAATCTCCCTCCTGTAAAAATCCTGTGAGTTATTTACATTAGGAACGTATGTACCACTGTTCTTGATGCCAAACATGAATGTTTGCCACATCGAGAAATTCGAGCAGTTATTAATATTTGCTATCGGAGCTATAGTTTTAAATCAATAATAAATGCTGAGTCCTTTCGACAGAATACGTTGCAAGGCTAGTTAAACAGCATACTGAGAGACAACCTTAGCAGACTTTGACCTACTGACGTTTTGCTGTGAGGGAAGCCAAACTGTGCAGAGCATGAAAAATTTTGGTAAAGTGTATAAAGTATCAGACACACCCTATCATCGACAATAAGACATTACATTTTTATTTGTTCTTAACATCATGATAGCTACGTACTAGGTTACCTCTGAACATAAACTGAGTAACTAAGTTTTTAAGAAAAGAAAAGAAAAACTTTGTGCCAATTATCGGCGCTTTTTGTTTGATATTTTAGAGCATTCCCTGTCCACCTTTTCTCAAAGTCAGCAGCTTTTAGACCGATTCTTCGTGAAAAAGAAATAAAGCTTGATATTCCAAACCACCCAGTCACCTACAATCCCATTTCCCCCAGTGATCCCTTTAACCTCACACCCCATCGCAGCTCCCTCATTTCCCCATAAGTCACCTCCCTTGAATACGTTCTAGTAGCTGCACAAACCCTCCACACCACCACACCACCGCCCTTAATAAACTCCACGAGTTGCGCACCATGTACATGCAAAGGCATTGTTCCTTTTAAAGGACATCTTGTCTGACCTCAAGGAGTTGGTCCGGCGGAAAACCTTGTTAGCATCATGACTAGGACGGCATGGTCCCGTAGGCAGACCACAGGCTCCAGTCAAGTTCCAGCGGGGTTTCCGGCCAGGGAGCACCTGCTTCTCTCCCTGCTGCACCTCAGCTTTCTTGATGGTCACAGCTGCCCTTGTACAAAGAGCTGGCGTAAGGCACCGCGCCTGCACCATTCATGCATACTATCCTCCAAAATGTTTCTAATTTTCTTTAGAAAGCCTCTCCCCCCCCCCCCCAAGAAAAAAGTTAAGGTTAAGGTAGCATGGCCAAAGAAAAGGGGGTGAAGGAGGGGGGGCTGTCGGTAGATGAGCTTGACATTTTTTCTTGTTAGAAAAGCCCAGATTGAACATAAACCAACTTTTAAAAGTCTGAACACGCTTTTTCAAACTTATATAGTAGATTTTCCAGGTGCTCGCAAGGCAGGGAAGATGAAATCGCTCGCAGTTCGTTGTTTATCGCTTTTTGTTTGTTTGTTTGTTTGTTTTGCAGGGTCAAAAAACAAGCTTAGGGTCGCCAGAAAAACCTAGGGTCTGTCGGGCTACCATAAGCACATTTGTTTTCCTAACCAGATTTGGCCGGTATTGCACGTGGACCCTCTAATGAGCGAGCCTGTATTGGCTCTGCTACGTTCTGTGGCATGGATTCTGGGTCAGCAATAGCATGATCGATTTTTACCTTACCACTGCTGCAGCTGTGTGAAACATGGGACTGCCTGAATGGACGAGGCTAGAAATGTTGTTTGAAAATATCAAAATGAGGTTAAGATGAAAGGAAAAAAGGGAGGGGTTAGATGATAAAACTGGAGGTGTTTACTCTCGCAATTTCAGGAGGGGAAAAGTGCTCTTTGACTTTGAATTTTGCTGAAAGCGTGGACGAGCCATGGTACAACCCTTTGACATGGTGGGGGTTGGGGGGTTTGGTCCTTTTGCTTGTGATCGGAATCATCGACACCAAAATGATATGCATGCCGTGTCAGAGTGCCCGGTAGGGTGGACATTGTTGACAAGTTTATGTAATCAACACACACTGTGCATTTTGCTCAGAAAAGGTGTTGCTGCTCAGCATTAGCAACACATAATATTTCACAAGAAAACAATATTTGAAACGGGTACCCAAGAAGGAGTGGACTATAACACGGTTCGATAGGTTAGACTGTAATCCTTTCGAAATCACTTTTGTCCCTTAAAACTATAGAACATCTTACGGATGTAAAATGCCAGCTTCTCCAATAAATATAATACATTCTTCTACCAAGAGCAAGCCACTAATCGAACAGCTGCAGCATCATTGCGGTTGTTGTCTACCCTATCGTCATTATCAAATAATTTCTCGGCTTCTCAGATCAACACTCCACACAACGTTGAAACTTCTTTCCGTGAATGAAGTCAATGCTTTCCAAGTGATAACAACTTTTCCAAACCTTTGGAATAAAAACTATGCGTCTGCCTTCATAGACCCAACTCACTGATAGAAAAAATGTGAAGAAAAGACATTAGAGAGAAAATACGAAAACACGCAGGCAATGTTCATGGGTAAGTGAACTTGGATATGTTTGTTTCAGCATCAATTGTACCACACTGCATTCTAAAGATTAGCTAAGAGCAATTACACACAATAATAACACTTATATATATATATATATATATATATATATATATATATATATATATATATATATATATATATATACACACACACACCTCAACCAAGAAAGGACAAGGGAAAACCCTGTGACTTATAATAATAATAATAATATGTTTATTTATAAGGCGCACTTCCTCCACACAGTCAAAAAAGTACATAGTGGAGCTCTAGGCGCACTTAAATAATTTAATGATATCCTATACAACCCTGAGCAGCAATCACACTTGCGTGTGAAAGATGTATACAATAATAACACTTTGAACACTTGGCGTACCTATTCTTCAGAAAGATAAGTTGCTGGAACGTCGAAGGCAGGGACAGAAAACTATTCAACTAGAACCAACGCCACAATGATAGGAAGCCTGCCGATTCGTCCTGAACAAGTTATGTTCTTGTTTTCCTATGGATTTGCAGATTAAAATCGATGGCTGTGCCGCGATCTAATCAGCCTGAGTGTCGAGGCTTTTATGGATGAGGTTTTTCAATGAAGTCCACGCATTACTGGCAGAATTGGTGCTGCATCAACGTGTCTCATCAACCCCAGATTCTAAGCATCAGCAGATCTCCAGGACATGTATTTGACTTCCTCCAAAAACACAATATTCCCCTGTCAAAGGAAATCCACTGGCGAAAAAGAATGAGTCTGTCATCTTATTTGCGCACAGAATATGAACCAACGGCTGGGACAAGGAAAAGTCAAGAAGCAGGCAAATGACGAAGCAAAGTTATGCTGACAAAGACAAACAGATTCCTCCACAAAAATGAGTAGAGCATGACATTCATGGCCTCTTGCAGCAACTGTGATGACCCAGGGCTTTTTGCTGTCACTGACAGTCGTCTTTAGATTATCCAGACCGTGATCGAAACCATGCCTGAATGAGCCGCAAAGCCGACAATTATTCCCGTTTTTCAAGATACTTCTCGTGTTGCAGAGCTGAAGGAAAGCCTCTTTTCGCTAGCAGTCTGGCCTTCCACAAAAACCAACGGATAAGGAGATTTATCCCTCCAGGTTTACTGGAGGTCCTACAGACTTTGTCTGTGTGTGTGTGTGTCTGTCTGTCTGTCCCTATGTAACGGCTGATATCTCAAAAACTACTAGACGGATTTCCTTGACATTTTGCACACTTACTGGAAATTTGGTCCAATTGAATGTATCAAATTTTCAGAATCAAGGTTTGAAAAAAAAGTGATTTGTTTAGGTCGTAAACTCGAAAACACCCCCTAAACTGTCAATTGACGGAATGGTGAAATGCAAAATGTGTGACGTGATCATTTGACGTCGAATAACGTGACATAATTTTATCTGTGTGTCTGTCTGTCATTCCCGACTTAATGGCTGATATCTCAAAAACTACTAGACGGATTTTCTTGACATTTTGCACACTTACTGAAAATTAGGTCCGATTGAATGTATCAAATTTTCAGAATCGAGGTTTGAAAAAAAGTGATTTTTTAAGGTCGTAAACTGGAACACCACCCCCCCCCCCCCCCCCCCCCCGCTCAAATGTCAGTTGACAGAATGGCAGTGAATCGATATTAAACTTGGCAGAAATAGACCTTCAGTATCCTAAAATGTACAAGACCACTCAAATTTCAAGAACTATCATCCATTTTTCTACAATTTACAGTGCAAAATACGAACCAAGGGGGTTTACGGAAAAGAACGTTATAAATGCTTTACAAACACTCAGTCATATCAGTTATCCAATGGCACATCTGGTAGAGCGTTGGACTCTTGGTCATGCGTGACCAGGTTCGATTCTGCGCTGAAACTTTTTTCTCTCTCTTTTTTCGAGAGGTTGTGGGGTCGAACCCGACCTGGTTTTTTGTGTTTGTGTGTGTGTGTGTTTTTTCCTCCTCTTTTCTTGAGAGGTTGCGGGTTTGAACCCGATCTTTTTTTCTATCTTTTTTATATACCAAAACCTGGAGGTTTAGCGCCAGCGGTTTTTATTAGTCTGTCCTGGCAACCACAGAACGTTTTGCGTCTTGCAATCAGCTGCAGCGAGCAGCCGTAAGGTCCCTCGCCCTTCCTGCACTGGAAACTGACGGCTGGAAGAATTATGAAGGAGAAGAAGCTCCGTAGTGGAATTTTCCGTGTTGCTGTCCTTCACCTTTGCCTTTCATTGCAGTGTTTATTTAGATAGTTGTGACTTCCAGAACTGTTCAAATACTAAAGAAATGTTGGTACCATTGGAAAGCTAAAGTTATCAGCTATAAAATGATACCACTGATTTTTTAAAGTGAAAGATCGATGTATGACATGTTCTTGCTGTACGGAGCCGTTTGTTATCTATCCAGAAATGACTCATCTCTGTCAGAATCACGTACTATTGTGTCAGTGTATAAACTCTCCTTGCTTTAAACTCGTGGAGACAGCGTTTAGGAAAACTACTCCAATAGTTCTGTCACGGGCAACTCTAAACGATCATGCAAACAGTACATCACTGCACTGCGGCCCCTTTTCGGCATGCTAGAACTGTCTTGAACAAGCCCGCAATAGAGAGACGCAGGCAAATGTGTCCCGGTATCTCCTCCTTAACAGCTTCCTGGTCCTCCTCAGCCCCCAAGCCTACGCGAGCTTCACTTGACCCTCTTGCTTCTTAAGTTCCTGCTCCTTCTCTTCCTTTTGCAGTTGTTTTTTAGTTCTCCTCCTAGTGCTCTTGATTCTCCTCTTCCTGATCTTTTTTCTGCGTCCTCCATCCCCCCACCCCAGTTCCAACTTCTGCTCTTGCTCCTCCTCACCCTCCAATTCTATGCAAGCTCCACTTGTTCCTCATGCTTCATAATTTCCTGCCATTTCCCCTCCGTCTACAGCTGTTTCCAATCACCACCCCCCCCCCCCCCCTCCACTCCCACACCACACCACACTCCCATCCCCGTTCCTACACTTCCTACTATTGCTCCTGCTTTTTTCTTCTTGTTTTTATTCCTCCCTTCTTCATATTTAGCAGCAGCAACGACACAGTGGAAATATCAACAGATCGAGCACCAGCATCGGCACTACAAACACACACCTGCATACATGTATGTGTGTGTGTGTGTGTGTGTGTGTGTGATTATTTACGATCTATCAGTCCTTGTAGGCTATGGAAGGCCATTCATAGCAAAATTACTTTAGCTTGTTAAAATAAGTGAGAGTGAAATCTCAAATTCCCATTCTCTTCATCTTTTACCAATCGCGTAGAGAGACGTGGTGGGTCTATTATTACCCTCTACCCACTGGAGGTTGCCAGCAGCAGAGGAGCCATCACCACTCTTCCTTCAGCAAGTGCAGTACTCTAGTACATGATACTTTACACAAACCTCAGTGCGATAGGAGCACTGCTGGACCGCAAAGTCACAATAGGGATCTTCGTGCAGTAGGCTCATCAGTCAGAGCATCAACTCTGGCCAAATGCCAAAAGGTGAACGTGATGTGAAAACATTGATTAAGCCCACCATTACTCTCTGTCCCATGCTGCGTTTAAGCGGACCAGAACGTTGCTAAGTGCAATACGCACCGAGGAGGAATGAGAAGGTACGGCAGCCATCCTCGACTTTTACCTTAATGGGGGTTTTGCAAGCAGTACGATGACCATTTATGTGTAAGCACCTGAATAACATTGCTGCACTTAAGAAAAAGCTAAAAGCAGATAAGTTTAGACTGATCATCAGCGACGAAAACCTTTGGAGTTTATTGTCGTTCTTCAGAGTCATCATTTTCTGAGGAAAAGTACACCTTATTCAGCTCTCGAATGTTCCAAGTGCTCTGCAAAAAGCTTCGGCATTCAGTAAAACATATTTTACTTTTTGTTTGTTATGCCGTTCAAATGTTGAACGGTATGTTCCCTGGTACGAGCGAGTGAGTGTCCATTCGAGAAAGGAAGGGAGAGAGAAAAGGAGACAGAGAGAGAGAGAGAGAGAGAGAGAGAGAGATTCACTTGCACGTTTAAAAAGTTGACATTTTTGCGATTGACATGTTCATGCTCTTCGAGGAAGGGCCGTCGAATGGGAATGTGTGTCCCATCTACTCAGGAGGGAAATAAGAGATTATTTTCCCCATAAATGGAAAAATGCTAACCGTCACAGGAAGGGTGCGTTCTCGAACATACAGGCAAGGATTGGGGTTTCAAAAAAATGTCTTCAAGAAATCCCGTTTGTACAGTGTGCATGTGAAAAATACACTGTAAAACAGCTAAATAATAAATGGGGGATAAAAACATAAAAGAACAGCATTAGGATGAAAACGAACCCAGGCCACCTGCGGGATAGGCGACTCTTTTGCAATTAGACCACTGACGCGAGGATGGAAAGAGAGTGTCAGTGAATATGATACAACATGGCTACGTTTCCTTGTTTACTAAGGTCACCACCAAACCTCCAACGCTAACGTGTTTTTCGGGCTGGGATGCACCCAGTAGAAGATAGAATGAGGAGGAACTGTACCAGAAATTCAGATTTAGGCATCAGGACGTCCTGCAACGTACAGAATTGGTAAAAGCCATATAAGTTTCGAAGTGACGGCAGTCAGCCGCCATATTAACATCCGGTCAAGCAGTTCAATTAACGCTGGCGGAACCCTTCCGTTGAATTTACCATATCAAGGCCAGCGGTAAGCCGTGCTCGGTGCCCATGAATGCGTGGCACTGGCAGTATACCTCTGGCTATTTCTCTCCATGAATACCAGCCCAGGTCGTAGTTTTTAATTTTGTGCTAGAGTAGCGAGGCATGTTTGGTAGCCGAGCGGTTAGCTCGCTTGACCTGCAGTCGCTTGCCGCTCGAAGCTGCACGGTTCCCAGAGTTGCTTCCTCGCGCGGACTGTATAACTAAGATTGCTTGTCCTTATCCAGGAGAAAACTCGGGCACCTGTGAGGGAAGTGATGACTCACTCTTGCGCGATTTACCCTTGTGTGCGACCAAGAGCCAGCATTCGGTTGGAATACTCACCAGGGAGCGGAGGTAAGACTGGTACCCGACTGTGTATCTTTTTTCTCCGTCACTGAGTTTACCGTCAGGTGGCAGAGAAAAATTAGGGAGTAAAGTGTAAGCGGTTAGAGACCCAGGCATGGCTGGTAAGTCACTATATGAAAACCTCATCTTTGCGTCTTTTACCCTTTAGGTGCGGTTTCCGATGCCCTCTGTAGCTCGCCTCCGATCTCATTCTGACAACGTTCGTAATTCTCCAACATTGCTCAAGGAAAGACAGGTTATGGTAAATCTCCACTTTCCATTAAGCTTATGGGCGAGGCACTGGGTAAGTGCCCATTGAGGTCAGTTAGTCCATGTCCGTGTTTTCTTTTCTACTGTCGCATACAGCCGGTTACTCACAGATTGGATTAAAAAGGGGAAACAACGAAGCTCGTTACTTTGCCATAGGAGGCAGCCCTGCCATCTATGCACATGTAGGTATAACACAGCACTTCCTCACATCAAAACAAATGTGTTATTAAGGTGCATTCGAACGAAAGAGCTCACTATCAGGAGTTCGATTTAATCGATTTACTGACCTCAATGTCCGGTCTGCCGCGAGAACCTAGTATCTTTCTGCGGGTCACCAAGTGACAACTTTTCATCCCCGTGTTTCTCTACAGATCCATTCAAATATCTGCTCAACATCAGGAAAATGTCAGTGTCTTAGGAATGGAAAGACTGTGCTGATATTGCGCAGTCACACTAATAGTCCATGATAAACATATAAAATTCCAGAATATTCCATGGGATACTTTGATGCCACTACTCCAATCGCACCATGTCATATTATCACGCACACCTCGCGCCTCCATCAATTTACCGGCCCATATCCTCATCCTGGTAACGAGAAACGGTGCTTTTGCTTTTTTGATAGTGCTATGTCTCCTTAAAGGACATCATAGCCTGTGAGAGGTGAGATAAAAGCGTTGTGACAGATGAATCCTGTCCGAGAATACTACACCCAGTGAACGCAAACCAGACACGTGCCTCGGAACAGCAAAACCGCAGTGAGGAAAAAAGACGCTTGAATCGATTCAGAAGACACAGGCAAAAAGTCACGTTCGCATAACCTGCAGACCGATTCAAATGTTGGTTTCCGCCCCTGAAGTAACCTTTATTCGAAACTCCAACAGTGGAGTATCGACCACGGAGTTTGTTCTGTGGCTTGGCTGCTAGGCTCTCTGCGCATAGCCCTCGGCTGCTGGGGTTTCTCCGCCTGGAAGTAGATTCGTGATTAATGCTTCACTTCAACAAACTTTACTCAGAAATTATATAGCTGGGAAAGGGAATAAGCGAAAAGATTGTCGAGAAATTAGCCAACATCTGTGAGGTTGAGATGTAGTATTCCCGAATCTGGCAGGTTCTTTTTCCGTGTACATGCATCTGCTGGAATCAGGCCATCCTGAGAACAACCATCCCTGCAAACCCAGCTTAAGCGAGTGGAAGATGGGCCTGTTATCGCTATCTCTTCTTTCCGCCATAGTAACAGAGGACTTCTCTTGAGACCTGTCAGAGAGCAGCTGCAGTACCCTTCAGCAGTCAGGATGAAGAATCTCCCCGCTTTAACGCAGACAGAAGACTCCTGCGGGCTCGCCTCGTTACATCAGGTCAAAGTTGTGAGGGCGAACCTTTGCCAAGCAAGCTCTTGTGGCAACCAGGTGCACCGAGCAATTGCTCCCAGTTATTACTCCTCTATTCACACCAAGGACGCCGTTCAGAGCGCTTTAAAGGTGTGCTGTAAAAATGCCAAGAGCCAACGTAAAACCAGTCCTGACTCGGATTTCTGGCCTTCTGAGTTGTATACATTCTGTAAAACCACGGCAGTTTTCTATATTGAAAGAGGCTGTATATGTATCGAGGTTTACGGACGTTCAAAGCCGAATAACTTGTGTTAGTGGCCCTTTAGAGGGAAAGGATTTGCAACAGCCTTGTAAACATGTGCAGCATGTCTTCGTTTGAAGTTTTCAAAATAAACGACACGACTGCATGCAGTACTTACCATCAATCACCCGTTAGTCTGACGTCACTGAGGGGTTCTTCTGGAGATACAATTCGCATTTCCGGTTCATTTGACGCCGTTTTCCGGGTAAAAATGTGTTTGTGGTCGGGGTCTTGCTGCGATGGCTATATCTTTATCCGGTCTGATATATTTCCAGGCAGAGTATTATGCATACTCAATTTCGGGGGTAGCAGGGGTGGGGGTGGGGGAGATTTTAGGAACAAGAAAAATGTTTCTCAAATGCATTTCATTCACCTACATTTTCCTACTTTGACTCTGGGGCTCTGTGGCCGAGTGGTTAGCGCGCTGGACCTACAATCGCTTGCGGCCAGTGGGTACGGCGTTCGAAGCTGCGCGGTTCCCAGAGTTGCATCCTTGAGCAAGATGCTTAACTGGCATTGCTTCTCCCCACCCAGGAGTAAAACCGGGTACCAGTGGGGGCAATATTGGCAAAATGTAGTGCGATTAACCCTTGTATGCGGCCAAGCGCCAGCATCGGGTTGGAATACTCCCCAGGGAGCGGAGTTGGTGCTGGTACCTGACTGTGTGCGTCTTAAATGTTTATCACTATGTGTGTTGTGAGGTACCAGTGAGGATTGGTCAAGATGCCCAGTGATCAGGGGTAAAGTGTAAAGCGGTTTGAGCACCGATCAATGGTGGAAAGTCGGTATATAAAATCACACCTTTACAAGGCTCTATTTCTGAGACTTGTGAAAAGTTTTGTGATAGCTGGAAAAAAGAAGACACATTCTTTCGACATTGTTGTCAGCATCCTTTTTAACAACCAGAAACTTAACCAGAACAATTCTAAGATTCGTTTGTGAGATTGCAGCAACAGTGGGTTCCACCTGCTCATGGACGTATTCAGCTGAATAAAAACAGATATAATACATCACATCCTTTTGCGTAAAGGTACAATTATCCGCCAAATTTCAAATAAGGTCATTTTACAAAGCAACGAAGTTGAGGAGCAAGTAGCCCAGTATTTCAAGATTGCGTCATACCCTCAGGAACTTGTTATTTTATTGGCGCGATAAAAAGTTTAAGATCAAATTTAGTACTTTTTTCCCCAAAATGCACGTAGTTTCAAAATACAGTCGCCTACTTTGCAGAATATCAAAAGGCATTGATACATTTCACATTTACTACATCTTTTAACAAATGGTTTCTGTGTCCTTGACCTAACAGTTTTCCGACTATCGATATCGTTATAGTTTTTTGCTTCCGATGATTTTGTTGTTGTTCTTGGTGTTGTTGTTGTTATTTGTCTTCTTCTTCTTCTTCTTCTTCTTCTTCTTCTTCTTCTTCTTCTTCTTCTTCTTCTTCTTCGTCTTCTTCTTGCTGCTGCTGCTTTGTTTTTTGTGTGTTTTTTTCAAACTGTTTATGAAGTGCACTTTGCATCCCAAAGACACAAATTAGGCTTTATATGCGACTCCATTCGAGTGCTAAGGAAACTTCCTCCCAATGCTTTGTCAAAGTCAACTTATACAGCGTTTCATCTTGAACAAAGGAGATGCATGAGAAACCTTGGTGAGTAATTCTCCATAGCGACCTCACTTTCCCCTAACATGTCAGTCTGACGCCTCTGCCTTTTGCTTCTAACTCTTTCCGTCTCTGTGTTTTGTATCTGGTGTGCACTGTCTGTCTGTCTGTCTGTCTGTCTGTCTGTCTGTCTGTCTGTCTGTCTGTCCGTCCGTCCGTCCGTCCGTCCGTCCCTCTCTCTCTCTCTCTTTCTCTCTCTCTCTTTCTCTCTTTCTCTCTCTCTTTCTCTCTCTCTCTCTCTCTCTCTCTCTCTCTCTTTCTCTCTCTCTTTCTCTCTCTCTTTCTCTCTCTCTCTGTCTCTCTCTCTCTCTCTCTCTCTCTCTCTCTCTCTCTCTCTCTCTTTCTCTCTCTCTCTCTCGGGAAAAACTCCGCGGCAGAGACGCCGACACGGAGCAAGACTGAGACGCCGACACGGAGCAAGACTGAGACGAGATCAGGCAAACTGGATAGCAGTTCTTGAAGCCCAATGGCAGACATCCGCAATCCCAGTCAT
Organism: Theodoxus fluviatilis; assembly: GCA_034096865.1. NCBI lineage: Eukaryota > Metazoa > Mollusca > Gastropoda > Cycloneritida > Neritidae > Theodoxus > Theodoxus fluviatilis. The sequence continues at coordinate 16,382 of JAWQFJ010030347.1, read as the reverse complement.
CTCAGGGAAAGAGGAGCTTGGAGTCTATCCGTTCCCTCCCAGACGTTGCCAATGGTGATGAGGTGTGAGAAGATCACAGAGGCAAGAGCTGCTCCAGTCATTCCCGCGCGGGAGTTGTGAACTGCAATGAAGGGAACTTGCAGAGCGGACTTGGGTACTCTCCATGCAATCCTCTGCCTATGTCAGGAGAAGAAGTACTAGATTGGAATGTATTTCCACAGCGTATTTGCTTCCACATTCTTTCTGTGAGCTTTTGATGGCATTCGGGTAGTTTGGGGTAATTGGGTTTATAGAGGATGAAACAGTGAGTCACACACATGGTAGGAGTTTTTGTCTATCAGTGGAGGAGACATATTTATAACAGTATCATGCACAAACTCAATGTTTATTATTTTGAGAACATACTCTATTTCCGTTACACTCTCTCTCTCTCTTTCTCTCTCTCTCTCTCTCTCTCTCTCTCTCTCTCTCTCTCTCTCTCTCTCTCTCTCTCTCTCTCTCTCTCTCTCCCTCTCTCCTTCCCCCCACCCCCCACCCCCACCCCCTCGAGAGGCTGCGTTTATTTGGCTCCACCGTACTTCCGTCCTAAAGAAACATAGATAGGACAACATGCCAGCCGCCGGGAACCTATCTGACATCCCTGCTGACAACGAATCATCACTTTTTGTGGAAATGGGCTGGGAAACACGAAATCACCGTCGTGTTCTATTCATGCGTGAGGGGTGTTCAGCCATCGCTTGCGTGTGGCCTGTGCGGAAAAGTAAAACACTGCCGCAAGTCTATCCAGACCAGCAGCGAGCTGCGCGACAGCACCGACTGGGTAAGAAGCAAGCATTTTGTTTCTAATTCTTCTCGTGGAAATGTTGAAATTGTAGCGACTTCATTCGCCCACAGTTGTGTATCACCAAATGATTGACGATGTTTGCTCCAGGTTCAAGAGATGCAGGAGCCAACCCCATTGGCTGATCAATGCTCCACTTCTATTTTGACCTTCGACCTTCCTTGTGCACATTCCGACTCTGGCTGATGACGGAGTGTGCCTATGGCCAAGTCTCAGTCCTGCCCCGTGAAAAACTGACCATTCCGACAACATGCACTATGTGTCTCCGTCCCCTGAAAATGATATTTCCACACAGGGTTTCGGAAGTGACGTTGCAGACTCTGTGGGTGCGATGGGTGAGAGTTTCGGACAGTACTTAGAAAAGGGAGTGCAGAATCTGATGCGGACAATGAGAGAAAGCATCGCCAAGGTTTGTGCTCGAAACACTGCATCACAGGACAAGTCCCCCAGCAAATCTCCAGCTCCTCCACCTGAGCCCTCCTTTGTTGCTGCCACCAGTGAGCAGACGAGTCACCATTCGGCCCCAAAGTCAGCCACGCCAGCCTCCATATCTCTGCATCAGCTGGGACCAGGTCTCGACGCTGCGGACGACAAAAAGGTTTGCACACAGAAGTGGAAGCCAAGCTTGCCGTCGACGAAGTGACCTCAGCCAGCTTGCAGTTCACGTAATAGTGTGTTTCATGACAATTACTGAAATATTCCGTGCGTGTATCACTTTCTCGTTCTGATGTTTTTCCTGTGGCTTATATTTTTGTTATATCGATTAACTTCTGTAATGGATCAGTGGCCCACACAGAAAACGTCTTTGGTTCGTGTGTTCGTTCTCTCTCTCTCTCTCTCTCTCTCTCTCTCTCTCTCTCTCATTCATTCATACACACACGCACACACTCACACACACACACACACACACACACGCGCATGCACGCGCGCTCTCTCACAGACAAGCATGCCAAAACACGCTTGCACAATTACATGTATAGACATACGTGCATTCACAGACGAATATGTGTCTGTGTGAATTTGTGCATGCGCGTTCTGTGTGGGAGTGAGCAGATGGATAGCTCATTGTTGAATCTGTAGCAGATTGCACTCAGTGAATTTGTGTTTCTTTGCTTGTGTGAGGAGATCATAACTCACAACCTGAATACAATTGAATTGTCTATGTATAATTGCCTGAGAGGTGTTCACTGTATAACGGCCTCGAGGCCAAGGAACATTGAGAAAAAACGAAAGGCTGAATCGAAGCCGACAACACGTTGTTTAAGAAGGGATTTGAAACAGTGTAAATTTCACTTTGGAATGTTGCAAAGGTAAGTGACAAACCTTCACTTAATTTGCTTTGCTAAGTTTTTCAATGTCTTTAAAAGGTGCCCATGTGTTGAATTGTGAACCATACCTTTCCATTTCACATATGCCTTTTTCGATTTGAGATCCTTTCTTAATACCCTTTCAATTCTAAACACAGTTTGTGATGATTTCTGTAACTCTTCACTGTAAAAACTTCCTTGAATTGCTTCTCCTTGTAAATCTTCCAGCTTATACGTAACAGAGCTTGTTTTTTGAATTGATTTGATTCTAAAAAGTTCCTCTGTAAAGTTTGGGGTAAATCCCTTTTCAGAGGTTTTTTTTCTTTTTGGAGATGCGTACAAGATCACTAACTTTGAACTTTGGTATAGACTCTATCACCTGCTCATTCTGAAACAAGGCAAGATAAACATCCTGTTCATGTTTCTGATCAGATGCTTGTGTAGGTGTCATACCCAAAGATCTATGAACTTTTTCATTGTACTTTTTAATCAATTCAGGCAATACATCAAGATATTTGTATGTATTGTTGGCAGTGAAGTATTTCCACATACGTGATTTTAATGTTCGATTGAATCTCTCAATGACCACTGCCATCCACCATTGTATGTGTGATACATTTCAATTTCTTTTTCTTTGAGAAAGTTTGGAATGTTCTGTTAAAAAATTCAGTCCCTTGATCAACCCAGAGGAAGCCAGGCTTACTTCCCCCTTTTAAAATTGCTCTAAAAGCTTGAACTACTTCAGTCCCTGTCTTATGCTTGATTGCTAACTCCATGCAAATTTGCTGAATACGTCAATGACATTTAAGAGAAATCTGAACCCCCTGTTTTGCTTGCTGAAGGCTTGCATATCAACAAGATCTGCACTCCAAATATTGTCAATACAAATTGAAATAACTAGGTGTTGAGGAAACTTTCTTCTGATTGGTCTGTGCAGTTCCTCAGATAATTGATCTGTCCATTTCCGCAATGCCTTTTTCCGTTTCCCAGACCAATCATATGTTTCAAACTAATCAGTGGTCTGACTACTAAAGCCTTGGCACCTTTTTTTCCCTAAGTCTTGCCAGTGTGTTTTGATAACTGCTCTAGCATTTTTTCATCAGCCCGTTTTTTGTTTCCATAAGTGTATGCAAAGTCATGCTCTTTACAGATTTCATCAAGTTCATTCACAGTTGGACCATTGTCTAATGGATTGCCAGGTCCACAGTAGTTGTAACCAGGTAAAGTTCATCCTTTCTTTGGTAGCAGAGGTAACATGGCTTTGTGAATGTCTATTGCGCCTCTTTCCTTTTGAGGCAAGAATTTTGTTATTCTAGAATCACAGACAGAACACAGTGATCTAGCTATTTTCTTACCATTTTTGGTTGATCCTAAAGTGACATTTTTAGAATCTGTAACTGCTTTACACTTCAGACAGTATGATTTCATATTTATATATACTTCACAAACTTTTTGCATAATCATTGATTATACTTCTATTTACCATGCCTGAGGGTAAAGTCAAGTAAGATTTCCATAGGTTTTCTTCCCATTGCTCTGTTTCAGATGTAATACACACAGTAATATCCACACATGACATAATCCAGGTTCTGAATTTGAGCTGCATTATACACAATTTCCTTTTTGCTTTTTTTAAAAAATGTAGCTTCTAACCACATCAGGTGGAGGAACACCACATGGGTCAAAATATTCATACTTATTAGAATTAGTGTACATTGCAACCCAATGTGTGCCAAACCCAGCAAAGTAGTCTTGCAGATTAATGACCATGCTTTCATTTTTAGCAGGCTTAGCTGGTAACATGTCTTTGGAAAATGTTCCTCTGTAGTTTTTTTTACTGACTTTAACATATGATCAATGTCATAATTAGTTAATGGTTGCAGGGAGGGCCAGACCTCTGGCTGCCTGAGTTCCTGGCAGGACCAACCCCCTTGCTGTCTTTTTTTAAAAAAATTCTTTATCCCCCAAAAGACTTGGTAGAATAGATCCTGCAAGACTAGCAAGCAACACTGGCCAGAAACCTCCCATCTTGCTCATTTGAGCTTTAGACATAGTTAGGTTAAGTCTTATATTCAGTTTTCTGAGTTTATTTATTTGTGTAATTTGTCTGTTTGCTAGCAGTAATTGTCTGTACCAGTGAGTTGACTGGGACTGAGTCTAAGCTTTACACCAGTTGTTTTTTTATTGTTTACAGCCTCAGCTATCTTCTTCTTTTAATTTGTTGTAAGACTGATTGAATATTCTGAATACATTTATAGAATCTTATATTATATTTACAGAATTGCTCCAAGTATGGGTATGTTATTAAAGGGTGAATTAGGCCCCAGGAGTAGCTCCTTTCCTCATCTTCCCCCAGCCACCGCCTTGCTTGTGGCCACATGAATTGCTTCTGAGGCTGCAGCTAATCCCAATGTGGGTAAGACACTTTTAAGAATAGTGGGACCAACCCTAGCAATTAGTGAGACAAGAGCACCCAGAAACCCACCCTGTTTTTGCACTTGAGTTTTGGACAACTTTAGAATGACAGCTGTTTAGCTTTTTCTTAGTTTACCAATCTGTGTTTTCGTAAGTCCTAGTGTATCTGCATCACCCATTTGTGTTTTGTTTATTGAAATAGACACACCAGTATTATTTAGGTATGCCTTTTTAATTGCTTCTCTTTGAGCATTAGTTAAGTGAAATCCTACACCTTTGCAAGTCATTATTATACATTATACTAATACATTTTACAATTGTAGTGAGTACAATTTAATAAATCTTATACAATAACATTCATTTTTCCTTGAAGTGCATTCACAGTGAGGTACCTGTCACTCAATATGACTACATACACATAGTAGCTTGCATCTGCCCCATTCAACTGAAAGTTTCCACCCAATTGCCAATTGAGCCAGAGAAGTTTGCGCTAAAAATAGACTAGTTCCGCACCAGCGATTGGCTAACCCCAGTGACCGCGTGGGCCGTGTGGATGGGTCAATAGGTTGTGCATATGAATTTACCATTGACTTGAAGGTCCTAAACGGTATGAAATTGGACTAGAAAGGGCTTTTATCCCAAACACTTGGCATAATGTGAGCTATCATAACAACCAATTTGATTACTTTGTCTGTCCTGCAAGTTACAATTCCTTTAGAATACCTTGCGATAAGTACACAATACCTGAACTAAACCACACTATAAAGGAAAAAATTAAGAACAATGGAGACAATCCAAATAATATAGAAATAAGCTTAGTTAACCAAAGAGTTAAAGTGGTTGTTCATTGTGGTTATGCAGTGGTGTTTGAACATCATGAAAGTGTGGGAAACTTTCTTGGCTTTAAAATGGAAAGAATTTATGACTATGCTTATGGTAAAACACTTCCTGATACACTGGTAAAAATTCATTCTTCAAATGGGGAAATCATTCACTCATTTGTGCCTTCATTTAGCTTTCTTGGAAAACTAATAGAAGCAAGCCCCTTATATGTAAGATACATACCTCTTTAAACAGACAAAATAAAGTTGTGGATCACTGATGAATTTGATAATCCAATTATGTTGTGGAATGATGTTTTTTATGTATTCAGAATCAGAGAAAAAAAATCTTTACATTTATAAAATCTATTTGTACTAAGTATAAAGATGTTTGAAACGATCCTATTCTTAGATAGTTCTGGGCAGCAATGCCAAAACTTTACCACTTACTTTAGAGAAAACATTGTTCTAGACCCAAGCAAGCAATACAAGATATCTCTAATCAGTGCTGATCTCTGGTATTCATGGTTCAACGTGATGAAACAAAACAACACATTTAATTATATCAAAAATGGTCAGGTTTTAACAATCACTATACAACCTGGTGCCAACAATATCCCAGTCATAGATAAAGAAATTCGAAAAGAAATGAAAAGAATAAGGGTAATGAAGGCATTACAATTGAACCAAATTACAACACTTTACAAACAAAAGTAACTTTGCAGCCTGGATTTATCATTGATTTAACAGGAAGCAACACACTACGCGAAATTTTGGGATATGACAGTAGATTGGTTAGAGAATCTGGAGATGGAGACAGAGCTGTAAACATAACCACAACTAACAGCTTGTTAATCAGGTGTTCACTGGTCAGTGGATCCTATATCAACGAGACCTCTTCAGATGTGTTATATGCCTTTGCTCCTAACCGTTTGCCTGGAACATTACTCCATATTTCTCCCAGTCAACCAATCTACTTATCTATAAATCAGTGTAACCTCATTTTAGCTATCACAATAAGAATTAATGATCAATCATGAAATCTTGTAGACTTTAGAGGTGAAATAGGGACCTTTTTTGTCTTTATAGGAAATCTAACTTATGATATAGATGAGGCGTAATTATTATTTGAAACAGAAAGTTGTTGGGGGTTAATTTCTAGGACATATTTTTAACCTAGCAAAAAAAAGCATTCTCCTCTGGAACGAAGATACTCACTGAAAAATTACCATTTGCAAAGCAGCTTGCTTCAGATATATCTAGAGGCATTGTAGAATCACAAGCAAAACAGCTAGGCAACAAAGTATTGTTCACAGAAATAAAAAAGCATCAACCAAAAATGATAACCATGACTTTATCAACAGTGCTGAAGCAGTTCCAATGCATATGAGTGAAGTAGTCCCAAACCAGTATTCCAATGCAAGAGCTCTTATTAGCCATTTAATTTCGGGAGCTGGTTTTAAAAGGTTATGATTAAAAAAGCATGAAAAGGGGAGACAGCTTTGCTAGGCAGGTTAAGAGAGGGAGAGCACCTTTCAGTTGTCTCCCTGCCCACAAACTAATTCATTCATACCCATCACAGCAAGGAAGCTCAGTAGTCAAACATACATTAAGTGCCTCCTAGCGATATGAACTGGTGCTATAGTGCCGTATGGGAGTCACTCCACTCCCCCAAACCCATTGTCTCTCCCCCTCATCGATTTTCTTGTGGTTGACAAGGCTGGGCCTTACTCTTCACTCCATTTGTTTACATTTCAGTGGCAGGCCTGGCTGGCGGGCGGGCGGGAGGCTGCTAGCGAGCTTGGCGTGGTGTATTAATTTTTCGCCTGAGCTGCGCTAGAGTTAAATTTAGCAAGCTCTCTGCAAAACAGAAAGCGTCGCACTCAGTGTGCCAAGTCTGTCACAGAAGTAGGTCTAATGACGTTGACACTGATTTGGCGGTCAATTTTGGCATAGTGACAAGTGAGTTATTTCCCTTTGACTGTGGGGATATTTCATCAAAAGTGAACAGTCGGCTAATTAGGGGTGAGCTGGGTTCTCTCTGAAGCACATCTGGCTGGTTAAAAAATTGACAGGCTGGAATATTGATTTTAGAGGTGGCAAAGCTTGCTTGCAGCAGGCAGCACGTCTGGCTCATCACCTGTCCTAACTCACCATTCCGCTCAGACTGAAAAAGTTATCAGTCGCCCAATTAAATTTAAAAAGTGAACAGTCGGCTAATTAAAAGTGTTAATTAATGAGATCAAACCACTAAGTCTTTAGCTACTGGTGTGAGTATCATAATGTTACATAAGGGCAAATGGACGGACATACTGACAACAAGGGGATAAAGTAAACAGTTAACACAAAGCATTTTTTAATGTTTAAGAGTGAGTTATACATTGGAAAGCAAACATATTACGTTATACAGCAGATAAATGCATCTTAGATACTCCAAATGAAACAAAAGACTAGTAAACCACCAGTATGAATGTTTACCAAGTGATTATTTCCAACCATTCCTTTTCCCTTGCCATTCGAAAACGCGAGGTATGAAATGCGTGGGACAGTATATTTTGCAGAGGAACTGAGCTGCATTGAATCTCCCCATGTCCTGCCCCTTCCTATATGCATTTCCAGAGCCAAAGTGCCTTCATCCCAAAGATTGTCACATGTGACCATGCTATGTGAAGTTGCAGTTCTCTGCCATAGTCTGACCAGTGGAGTTGTATGCTTTACGGGAGGCATTATCATTTAGCTTCAGCTAAATTTTGAAGCTAGCGTAATACTTCATAGCACGAGTCAACGTTACAGAATTATTTTTATTGTGATGTATTGGTCTAATGCGTCTCAGCCTAGCCTAAGAATTTAGCCTCAGTTGAATGATTTTCTTATGGGTCGTGCAGATGGTCCAAAGCTCAGATGCAGGTACCACAACAGCAAAGAAAAAAAAGTGAAAGATTGCCGTTTGGGAAACTGAATTAGTGACTCGAGAAAGAGATCATCAGGGATGACACCATCTTGCAGAAAATGGTAGCAGTCCTGTTGTGGTGAGGCTACACTGCCTTGTCAAGGGTGTGGCGAAGCGGAAGACTTTGCTTGATGACGTCAGTGATTGATGGCATGACCTAGGTCACCACGCTCGTTCTGATTATTATTAGTCGCACTCTTTGAGCACTGAGGTGTGATACGTTTTTCTTCAAGAGATTCGATCAACGCATGAACACGGGTGATTGATGGGTCAGTTGTCTACCAGCCTGGTACGAACTGAAAGATTGATGCAGCAATTCCTGCACCTTGTGCTCAGAAGCTTGAATGATAGACATTGCTTACTTCTGACTAGGAGGAGCAATGAAACAAAGACCAGACAGTTCCGTCGACAAGGTCAACGTGACGAAGCTTTTGGTTTGTGTCTGACACCAATGTAAAGGATTTTCACCATTTCCTTTTCCTTTGAATTGGGAGTTTATGAACATATGTCCATTCGTGCCTAGTCACTTCTGCAAGCCGTCAACATGTTCTGTCCAAGGTTTCCTCCACCGTCAATGTGTGTTACTGCGACATGCAGGAAATGGGTTTCTATTCGTTACCAGGGCAACACCCATGTGTCATATGCTGCTGTGCTTCAGTGTGAGCATAATGAGCATTTGTTCTTTAGAAGAATCCGCGCCTCTTCCTCATATATTGCCTGTGGGGCAGGTGGGTTATTGCAGATGGGTTGACGTGAATTGCCACTATCCTGATCAACAATAGAAGACTAACAATCTGTCTTTGTCCAGACTCATGCGCTGTTTGCAAATGTGTTCCATTCCCTGTCTATCCTTTTCGTCTCGCTGCCTTGGGAGCACAGGAATAGTTTGCCTGGATTGTGCATTAAAAGTAATGCCAGGAACGGACAACTCATGGTTCATTTATGTATGTACAATGTTTTTCAGACAGAAACAATAGTTTTATCTGAGTTTGACATAAAATGGATATGTTTCCTTTTTTTAACTTGGAGCGGTGAATTGCACACCTCAACATGAAACGATTGAAAATATGCTTGCACTGTTTTTGATGAGTCTGTGAACTAAGTGCTTTGGCATGACTTTCTTTTAAAAAAAGTTAAATAATGCATGAGATGACGCCAGATGTAAATAAGTGTTCAATAACACTAACGCCTTGCCGTTCTGGTGTGTCAGATACTTTACTTAATACATTCATTGTACCATATCGGCGATGCTACAGCTAGTCCCATCTCAGAAAACACTCAATGTTTATAAATACTATATATAAGGAAAATATTATCAAAATAGTTTATTATTAATAATTATATATGAATAATTGTTGAATTAATTATATATAAATTATATAGTAATTATAAATATAGTATAAGTATAGGAGAAGGTTAAAATATAGTGAAAATAAAAATCATAGGAATGGTAGTAATAATAAGATCTAAAGAATAAAAAAATATAATTAATAAAATAATAATAAAATGTAAGGAGAGGGTAATAAAAAAAAAAGAAATCAATAAATATAATGAGAACCAGCGGACTGACAGTACAGACAGACAGTAAACCGAAATAAAGTATAAGATCACAATGAAAGAAATAAGTAAAATAGTTCAAGGCTATCCTAGTAAAAATAGGATAAAAAATAAGGAGAAATTACAATAAGAAGTAAGTATAATATTGAATACAAAGGAACGAAAAGAGTGAGGGGGGGTTGAAGACAGGTACGAAAAAATACGTTAAACAAAACAAAGTGAGGCAGGTGACGAAAATGAGTGGTGGACGATAGGTGTCCTCATATGATCTTTGAGTATAGGTCGGTATGTATGTTCAGGCTGACTTTATGGATTGGAGGTGATGTACAGGGTGATCTACAGGACTCGGACAGGTATCAGAGTTCATGTGCGGTCATCGGATATCTATATGTCAGGTAATGAGAGGGATGTACTAGTATGGTATGAGAGGGTATATGGTAGAATGTGTATAGGCACTGGGAGGTTAGGGAGGGATCTCACTATGTAGGGAAAGGAATACTCATGGATATGTTGTCTGAGCTCCACTCAGGAGAATAGTTTTTAAGCTTAATAATTACTAGGATCTTTATAAAATTAATTTGTGATGTAAGGGAGGGAATGTAAGAACAATAGGGTGTAGGGGTGGAGTATGAAGGACAGGGAAAGGGGGGGGAGAATAGGGGGTGAAAGGGAGAAAGGGAATAGAAGATATGGGAAAATGGGAAATAGGAAATAAATAAAGTATTGAAGGTAAGAAGATGTATAAAGATAAAGGAGCAGAGTAATAAGATAGATAGAATGAACAAGTCGGGAGAGGTAACAGATATTAATAGGGGAAATTGGAGTAAGTAAAAATGAAATAAGGGATAGCGAAAAATGGTAATTATAAAGTATTTAGGGAAAATTAAGAGAGGAGCAACAAATCCAAACGGTAATATAGAATAAATATAGATATAATTAAGTAAAGGATAATATAAATATCATCTTATATATATAGTATATAGATTAGATATTATAAATATATATATATATCATATCTATATATATCATATGTTATACAATATAATACATAATAGTATAAAAAATATTATTATAATATTTTATTTAAAAGATACTCATAGATCAATGTAAGATTATATATAAATAATATAATATATAGTATTATTATATATATATATATATACATATATATATATATATATACATATATATATATATATATATATATATATATATATATATATATATATATATATATATATACATATATATATATATATATATATATATATATATATATATATATATAATATATATATATATATATATATATATATATACATATATATATATACATATATATATATATATATATATATATATATATATATATACATATATATATATATATATATATATATATATACATATATATATATATATATATATATATATATATATATATACATATATATATATATATATATATATATACATATATATATATATATATATATATATATATATATACATATATATATATATATATATATATATATATATATATATACATATATATATATATATATATATATATATACATATATATATATATATATACATATATATATATATATATATATATATATATATATACATATATATATATATATACATATATATACATATACATATATATATATATATATATATATATATATACATATATATATATACATATAATATACATATATAATATATATATAATCAATATATATATAAAAATATTACATACCATATGATATATAAGTATATATATCATGCATACATATATATATATCCTATAAATTAAATATACATACATATATAAATAAAACTAAAATTTTATATATACTACTATATAATATACTCTTATATATATATAAACATTATTTTATTAGATACATATATACTATTATATATAATATGTATATCTATATACATATATATAATATAGTATATTAATATACATATAAATATACATACATCTATATATATATACATCTACCAAATAACTATATAATATACATACATACTATAAAAAAATTTAGTAATAAATTAATTCATTCCTATTATCTTATTTACTCTACATATGATAATATATATTAATGACAATATATAATTATCTTCATAATTCATAGAAATCAATAAACATGAATGCACTACTCCCCAATATTCTACTGATTTCGTATAAGAAAATATAATAGCGACTATTATAAATCAATAAAAATAATTTTATTCATATGTAGTAAAATATATTCCATTGTATAACCTTGGCGGAGTACAAAGGTGTGGGTAGCGTACGGGTTACGTATAAGTTCTAAAATAATACTATCTAACATGGCGATACATAATCTCAAATATCATCAATGAAATCTCATAATCTTATAATTCCCCAACTCTGTCTATAACATCCAAATAAAATAATATAAATAATATAAATCAATCCAACAGACCAGAAAGATAAGTACTAAGATTACCAGGCACACACAATACTATTCTCTCGCAACTCCAACACACTATACGAGGATGAGGATTACAATCATAGCTTAAGAGAGATGGAATAGAGGTGTACATAAGTTTACTATGGCGGTGCATCTGTCTTGGCCTGGAACTGGATTGATTACAGGGAGGTGACATTGGTCATAGACGGACAGTCGGCGGTCAGTGGTTAGATGGTATGTATGGGGGCCTCTGGCTGCAGTGAGGTATGTAGGTACTTGGGTACTAGTGGTAAGTAGTAGGATGCTAAGGATAGTGGAAAATAGAGGATTGGCGGGGAGTAGAAGCATCTGAGAGGTACAGTTATGGCATGAGTATAGGGAGGGTGTAAGAGGGTGAAGGAGGTGAGTGTCAGAAGTATAGTGGAAGGATGTCTGGGACAGGCGAAGGGAATGGGATGGGAGGAGAGGGGTGGTAGGATAGCAGGGGATATGGGGGGTATGTATTAGGAAGGACAAAAGTAAAAAAAGTAAAATGGATAGTGTAATAAAAAAAATAAACTGATATTGCAAACAGTAAACTAAGAATAAAGAAGCACGCAAATAAAATATCAGTCTACTAATATTATATATATAATATATAATTATATAATATATTATATATTATATTTATAATATATTTATATTATATAATTATATTATATCTATATATTAATTAATATATTAATATATATATAATATTAAATATATATTATATTTTATATTATATAATATAATTATAAATTATTATATATTATCTATAATAATAATATATATAAATATATTATTAATATTATAATATAATTATATATATTATAATATATATAATATATAATTATAATATATATTATATATAATATAATATAATATTATATAATATAATTATATAATAATATATATAATAATATATATAATAATATATATAATAATATATAATAATATATAATAATATATTATATAATATATATATAATTATAATATATATATAATATATAATAAATATATAATAATATATTTATAATATAATAATATTATATATATATATTATAATAAATATATTATAAATAATATATAATTATATATTATATAATATATAATATATATATATATAATAATATTATATATATTAATAAATATATATATATAATAATATATTATATATAAATATAATATATTATATATAATAAATATATATAATATATATATTATATAAATTATATATTATAATATATAATATATATTAATATATAATATTATATATATAATATAATTAATATATTATATATAATATAATATAGACTAATAATAATTATATTATATTAAGTCATATAATAACGTAATTATAAATTAAAATTATAATAATATATCTAATAACATTAACTATATAGACTTAATATTTTATTAATATGTTATTATTGCATATAATTAAAAATATAATATAAGAAAACAATAAAAAATAATTTACATAATAATTTATAATATACTTATAAATAAAAAATATAAATTATTAATATTAAATAATTAATAATATAATAATATATTATATAAATAAAGATAATAAAACTATTAAATAGATAATATTATATATAACAATTATAAAAAATATAATTATAATAAAATATTATATATAAATAAATATATTAATAAATAATATATAAATAGATTAATAAAAATATAATATTTATAAATAATTAATTTAAAAATTATAATATAATTAATATACTAAATAATATACATAAATAGTAAAAAAATTATATAATAATAAATATTTATAATCAAAACAAACAAATAATAATAAATATAATAAAATAATGTCATAATAAATATAATAATTAAGTCATTTATATCATCAAATAGAGTATACCATTAATCATAATGTAAAAAAATTAATACGATCATACATATTTTATTCAATAAGCAAATCAAATATATGGACATCACAAGATAAGGGAAAAGTTAGATCACCTCCACAACATAAGGAATGAAATCTCAGAACTATAGAATATAAGTATCTATAATCATACGAAAGTTAAATAAAATGCAACTAAGAAGATAAGAATAGCAGTAGAGAAGGATGTAATAAGTAACGGTAGATACGATATAAACAGTAAATAATGCGAAAAACAGGGGGAATAGGGAAATAGAAGCTAGAAGAACTGAAGACGAAGGGGGTACGTAGCAGTCCTAGGTAGGTTGGGGGGGGAAGGGATGGAAGGGAGGGTATGGAGGTAAAATAGGCGGGAAGGGAGGGACTAGGATATATGCGAAGGAGAATTAGAATCTAGTATACAGGTTGTGGAGAGTGGAAACAGAAAATCGTGATGTATAGGGAAAGTATACAGGTGGGATGGAAGCTGGATGTATACATGTAGAGGGAGGGAGATGTATAGTAAAGAGTAACGTATAGTACATGGGATATGAGAGAGGAGGGATAAGTAGTTAGGGAGGATATGAGACAGACAGCTGAATAATATGATGAGGACAGGAAGTATAATGAGAGTATTATGGGGACACGCAAAAGTATAAAATAAAAACACCAGATATAATCAAATAAGTACATTCACTCAAAAATTCCACTAAAAAAAATATATCATAATATATAAATAATAATATTGATATATAAAAGATAAATATAAAAAAATTTAATATATTAAAAAATCATATATAAAAAAAGACAAATAAATAATGATATTAATAATAAAATAATGTCATCAATATAAATAATTATATATAAAATATAAAAGATAAAATATAAATATAATAAATATAAAAAAATATAAAACTACATAATGATATTTACCAAACATAAATAATAACTCATATATATTCTAAAAAAATATCACATAATATATTAGTTAAATATACATTCAAAAAAAAAAATAAAAATGAGTAATCCAAAAATACTTAAACATATAAATGTCATAATACTAATTAAAACATAATAACTATCATATATTTATATTCAAATAAAACTAGAAAACAAAAAACTCATGATAAAATAGTAATATACTAAACAAATAAATCAAACTTAACGAGAATAAATAGACTCAATCTATACCTTCCTAATATATAAATTTAATATATAATCTAATTACAGCTAATCCTAAATAATATATAACATATATCTATCATAATACTATATATACATCTATATATACATACATATATATATATATATACTACTTTCCTATCTAACTATCAATCCTTCTACATATATACCTATTAACATCTTACCTATAATATCTTCCTTATATTATACAATACATATTAACACTATTAACTACCTCAATATAAATTATTCTCTCTCCCCCCCTTATCCCCCTCTCTTGAACTCTTCTCCCTACCCACTGTCAAAGCATATCATATATAAACACCTACTATCTTCTCTTTCTCTCTCCTCCGCCTCCTTCATCTTAGCTCATATTATAAATTATCACCATATCCTCTTTAATAATATTATCTACCTCCTCCTTTCTCCCACTCCTTCTTTTTTTCATTCTGGTCCCTACTCTTAAATATCTAGTCTCTCCTCCTATCCTCCCCTCCTCCTATTCTCCATACCCTCCCCCTCTCCCTATCCTCATTCGTCCTATCTTATCATAGCTCTTTTTCTCTCTTCTCACCCTCTTTTTTTCCATTCCTTTCTAATCTATATCACCTCTTCTTCTCGTCTCTTCCCCCTTACACCTCTTCTTCTTATCCTCCTCTCTTTCACACTTTCTCCCTCTCCCCCCTCCCTCCCTCCCCTCCTTCTCTCCCGTTTCCCTTCCCTTCTTCTCCCTTCCTCCTCTCTCCCCTTCTTCCTCTCTTCCCTTCTTCCTTCACCCTCTCTTCTCTTTCTCTCTCCTTTCCCTTGTTTCCCCCTCTCGTATTCCTATCTTCTTATCCTCTCCTTTCCTCCCCTCCTCATCCCGTACCTTTGCGGCTTCCCCCTCCCCCTATCCTCCTCTTCAATCTTTCCCCCCTATTTCGACTCCCATGTGCGCGCGCTCT
>JAWQFJ010030343.1:15000-23375 GCA_034096865.1 Theodoxus fluviatilis | reverse complement strand
GAAGACTGGTGTGGACTGAGGCCTAGGGCGTGTCCCATGGCGTCGCGTTCACAAGTGGCACTTGCTCTGAAGTAGGGTGACCGAGGTAGCTCCGGAGGTATCTCGCCGCGTCTAGCTACAAAGGCCTGCATAACCCAAAATGGCGGAGACCGTGGCAGTTGTGTTCCGTTCATTGATGGCAGTGCCTGTAGTGCGCTTCTCACTGTCCGAGAATGGAAAAGTGTTCGCACATGGCAGTATTTGCTTTTTGAATGTTCATTTGTACATTTGAAGATTATGTGTGTAGGTTGTTTCTGGACAATCACTGTCGAAAATGTATCTATCGTTGCGTACATGAAACACTGTACACGTCTATTCTCAGAATGATGTCCCTTGGATTGATCCAGAGTGTATCGAGGCAGGTACTCAGTGGGGTCGTCGTTAGTGACAAGTCCTGGGGGGGCTTTTTCATCTGCGCATTTGAACTGTCGATCTTTACTCCTGGTTGTGTCGATCGGTCTACAGTCACCGATAAACATGTACATCTGGGTGTAAAATGCGCTGGAAATGTCATGAAAATGGCTCTCGCGGATGTCGCAGGAGAATGGAGCTACTGCTGGGCGTAGTGGATGAGCCTCGCTGTGGCATCTGATCTGCCGTATCTCTGTGATCGCTCTCAAACTGAACTGGCTTTTGATCTTCGGCGGTTTCAGCTTTCAGTTGTGGCAAAACCTGCCTCTAGATGCATATCGTCACAACAGACGTGAGTGCAACAGGCCGAAAGTCGCACACAACGAGAAGATCACATGCAGGTACTTAGTGGTCTTCACAGGCAGCAACGCATGGCGGGAATTATCTTCACGGCGATACGGACATGCACAAGCGGAACAACGCTCTGCGCGACAGCACGATGATTTTCGTGGATCTTGAACGGTAGTTTTTGGCAGTGAAGCTGAATAAACATGGAACACTCACGCACTTTATGCTGCTTTCTTGGTAAAATTATCTGCAGTGTGCTTGATTAACAATATTTTTCAGATCCTAGTGCAGAGCTCAGCGTGAGTAAACAGCTTCGGGTTACGGTCTCACCACTGCTTGCTGAACTGAGATTACGAAATTGAAAGTATCGTTTGAGTGCGCGACATTTCAGAGTTTAAAACAAACATTGAAACAGGCAGGCACACACCACACATTTTCTCCGAAGTAATACCAATCGCAAAGAAGGGCAAGCATATCTATACATAAACATGTATATATGGATGGCAGCGTTTGGCTACACCTGGTTTGTATTGTTCTGCCAAGGTGGAAACAAGAAGAACGAACGGAAACGTGCAGAGTTCACACTGTTCACCTACGTTCAATTTTATAGATATGGAAGACGATGCAGTGTTACAACTCACAGATCGTGCTTACGACATCCTTTCAACGGTGCAGGTGCCTTTTACACCAACTCACTCGTACGTCAGAAAGCACTCGCTGCTCGTCTCAACATGAAAAGTCGACTACGGTGCATTGGGGTCAGTCACCCATCCACCCCACAGCGCATTAAACGCTGCATGGAACGGGTGAAATCCAGTCATAACTGGTTACCTACTCTCTCATGGGTAACTAGGGACGCGTTTTTGAGGCGTTGAATCTCGAGAGAATCTCGAGGGCTAGGCGTTGCCTACGTTGCTCACTCATAAGCCGTAGGTGCGTCTCTCTCGCCCTTGACTAGCCATCGAGGCGAGCCACTTGCCTAACAAACGCGCCCAAAGTACACCGTCAATTAAAAAAACACCACCTGGGTGAGGAATGCGAACTATCTTTGAGAGTCTGGCCTTTCATTTGGATTTGTTCACGAGATAAAGGTGTAACAGGAATTTGTCCGTTTTCCATGAGCGCTTTACTAACACTCCGGACAATAGTCTCTGGTGGAGAAAAAAGATTATCTCTGACTGCATAATTACTCCCTGCCTTTGTGCGTATACTCAAGCCAAGACACAGGCCTGCCCCCCCCCCCCCCTCTCTCTCTCTCTCTCTCTCTCTTACGCACGCGCACACATACGCAAGCTCGCGCGATCACACACACTAATTAACACACACGCATGCACACACACACACGCACACATGCACACATGCTCACGCAACCACACCGACTGAGAGAGAGAGGGGGGGGGGCGAAAGATAGAAAGGAGGAAAATAGATGGGGGAGGAGAGGGGAAGGGGGCAGAAGTTACAACCACTCTCTCATTCGTTATAACAATGTGAATGTCTGTGCGCCCTTATGCATACACGCAAGCTGTCGTCTGTAGCTGTTTTACATATATGCATCATAGAGAAACACATGCTAAATCTGTCATAGAATGGAACAATAAGATATCTGAAGTCATCGTTTGTGACAATATAATTCAGCACAGTAAATCCACTAAAATTGTTCTCACTGATTTAGAGAAAGTGCTACTTCCAAAATATTAGAGCGGAATAAACCAAATATTTTCATAACTTTTCCTATGTGACACTCGATCATTAAAGATTTGTATCAAGAAACGGCGCAGTTACAAATACGTGATTATCAAACCTTTGATATGAAAAGTTTACAAGCCGCCACAGCATTGTAGAGACAACTCTTATGAAAGATGGTTTTTCCCCAAACCTCTCCCAACGTGCGCTTCATAGATCCAGAATTATTCTTTTACGTCATTCCATTGTTAATTAACGGAGGAATCGTTCCGAGACGTTGTTTCCACGCATTCAAACGTCATTCTTGTTAGGTTCCATGAGTGTCCATGTTGTTTCCACGCATTCAAACGTCATTCTTGTTAGGTTCCATGAGTGTCCATGTTGTTTCCACGCATTCAAACGTCATTCTTGTTAGGTTCCATGAGTGTCCATGCCTTGACGCGCGAGTGCTTGCTGTGAAAATAATTACATGTTTTGAAGATAGAGAGGGTGGCACCAGCTTCTCGAATTTCTGTACGTAACCAAATTATTTATTTTCAAAGAGAACGCCGGTTAAATCACTAACAATAACAATGTAACTACGTTGGTGAGGCAGTTTTTATTTAAAAATTAAATATGCAAAAGTATCACTTCTCTTGTTTGTGGTGACTAACATGCACTTTGATTTTAAGGGTGTCAGAAGCATTTTGTTTCGGGATGCCAGAATTTCTAGTAATGTACCTACTCAAATTTCTCTCATGTGCTGTGACTGTTATAAACACTCAGGGGTCTTTTTCTCTAAATCGTAAAATTAACATCACGTTGCTTGTGAAAGTTTAAAATGTGTTTTAGTTCTAGAGCGTTAGACCTCCTAATGGCGACCGTCATGTATCCCCCTGTGGGTTCGGGGTTAGAATTGACCCACCGCGTCTCCCTACGCGATTCGTAAGAGGCGAATAACTAGGGACACCGTGACTTGATTTGCGTTTACTCTGAACTGTTCTAGTGATTTTCGTGCTAAATGGCCTCACATAGCTGTCCATCCATCCATCCATCCTAATGGCGTCCCTAATATAAAGTTCTAGTTCACTTTTGTTTAATGCTGCAACTGTAATTGAGAAGTAGACTACTTGCAAATGCTTAGCAAACGGGCTCTAAAAGATTGAGTCGACAACTAACATACATGTAGAGGACGTTTTTATGCATAGACCAGAAACTGAGCTGACATTCGACTTGATTTTATTTCTCTGACCAAAATTGATTTATCTCTCTGGTCTCCAAGTTCACGATACTCTGCAGAATCCACATCTATGATAAGCAAAATTTGGCCAAAGCTTTATGCATAGTAGTAAAAGCAAGTTTGATAAATGTATCCTGGTCTATGTATTGAGCGATGAATTGTTTCGTGCTGCAGGACTTAGCATTGGCAACTACAGGTTCCAAACAAAGTTTTTGGACCCAACATTTTGGTGTGCAGTACTTTCAAACTTGTAGTTTGCTTGTCACAAACTAAAAACTCTGACACTTATTGGATTGACTTAATTATGAAAAAGACATAATCAAAATGTAATGAATGGCTGATAGAGAAATGAGCATCTACATGTATATCAAAACCAGGCAGTTTCCATGAATTGGTTTAGCATCAGAATATGAGAAGGACTTTTGCTATTTCACAATTCCTTGCCCAGAAAATGTCAACACTACTTGTCACGTGCACGCGTGCAGTCTTGTTTTCACATTAAAGTAAACAAACTGGAAACGCTACCTACATCTGACGAGAACTATGATTTTACTGCGACTTGGTAACAGTTAGCGAAGTGTGAGCATTGCCAAACACGAAAATATCTGCAGAGTAATTACTAGAAATAATGTAAATCATAGATGTGGAATACTGAGGGGAAAAAAAGGTTTGTCGGGAAAAATAAAGCTTTTTCAACCAGTAAAATCCTGCGTGAAAATTATTTTCCTCAAAGTGACCGTTTGAGACTGCAAAGAGAAGTTCAAATTTAAAGTATTTTGCAGCTAGAACCATCAAACAATCCGGTCAACCAGAGCTTGAACACAATAATGGAATTTCAGAATGCCATAAATTAATCGTTGTAGTTGTTCAAATCATTACTTAAACGTTTGCTTTTACCTACTTTGTTTTAGTAGTATGCTGCTGCACTGAGAAAAGTAATCCTTTGGATTTAAAATACTGACAAAGTTTAACAGATTTTCTCCGCATTTTCGATGGCCAAAAATGTACAGAATCACTACTCAGAGGGGAATCAAACCAACGAAATGATTATTATGATAACCAACAGGAAGAGCAGCAAGAGGAAAGCGACAGCTGCATAACTGATGTGGCACGGGTATGCACTGTTAATTTCATGTTTATTAGCACTCCAATATTTTATATATTTTTTAAAACTCACCTATCTGACGCGAAGTTCACAGCAGTCTCATCGGAATAAGACTGCAGCTGTTTAAGTTTCTACACACTAGTTCACATGTGTAGACTGATATGCAGTCAGCGAGTCATCTTCACCTGGGCTTCAAGGCGCTGAGTTACGAAAGAGCTGCACCATGGAGTAACAGGTTTTGTGCTGTACGCGTAGGCATGGCTCATGTTTAACTTTTAAAAGGTTTATCTTCAATCCTCATTGAGCGACTCTCTGGTGGATGGAAGCCAGCTCGTCAAATAGTTTAAATCTTGCAAGTGTCTAGATATACAGCGATTCCATGCCGGGCAGGCTAATATTGCTCTGGTTTGTCTCCACGTCAACTCTCTTACTCAACATCTCTACCAAGCGGTAGTAGCAAACGCGACATGATTGCATGCGAGTCATTTGCTTATAGTTGATTACTGCAGAACGACACAAACCGTAAGGAAAGCACAGCGACACGTGATAAGTGTATTGCAACGGATTGATCCAAAGATTAACATGAATGAGGAGTATTAATATTGGTTTCCGGAGTGTGTAAATGTTTACCTACCTTAGTGCCTTTACTGCAAGAAAACGAAGTATTTTGCTTTCCCAATCTCTGCAGCACGATCCTTTTGCACTTTTTTGATGCTAGAAAACGGTTACTGTTTTCTTCTTTCATGTATTAAGTTAAGCAGGTGTTGACTCCAGTGAGTGTCATCAGCGATCGTGTATACGCCATTTTTGGTGTGATGCACAGCTATCAAAAATAGCAACTACGCCACACTCGCTAAGGGCGACAACCATTTTTCAATTTGTAACTCTCTATCTCTCTCTCTCTCTCTCTCTCTCTCTCTCTCTCTCTCTCTCTCTCTGTCTGTCTGTCTGTCTGTCTGTCTGTCTGTCTGTCTGTCTGTCTGTCTCTCTCTGTCTCTCTCTCACTCTCTGTCTCTCTCTAGTCTCTCTCTCTCTTTCTCTCTCTCTCTCTCTCTCTCAACCATCAACCATATGCTATTAAATGAAATCATTGAGCAAGTCTCAGAACAGAGTGCTAGGCATAACTGTTTATGAACAACTAACTTGGGAACAACATGTCAATTCCTTAAGCAATACTATTGCTAAGAACATTTTCTTCCTTTCCAAACGGAGGCATTTTGTCAACACCAATGCATGCGCAATGTTTTTTCACGCACACATAAAGTCCCATATTAATGTTGCATCTGTTGTATGGGATGGCTCCATGGCAGTGCACTTGAACAATATTAAATCACTGTACAGACGAGCTGCCAAGCTTATTATTTCCGACTCAAAATTGTCTACGAATGAAAAGATCAGAAATCTTGGCGGCGCACTACCCTTCCAAAAACACCTCGTCCTCAATAAATGCATCCTTATGCACAAAATTGCTCACTCACGAGCACCAAAGTATCTTATTGATCTCTTCATTTGTCCCCAAACAAGCCATTCACTATCTCGCAACACTTTCATTCTACCACAACCTAGAGTAGACATTTTCAAAGGCAGTATTACATATTCAGGTGTTATGATATGGAATACACTCCCATTGCACCTAAGGAACAATACTTTCATGAAGTCTTTTAAAGCATCCATACGTGATTATCTATTCAGATGATATCATTGCTGTCGTCTGTACATATGACATGTATTTGCTTGAACTTTAAGACTCACTGAGCTGACAATTATCAAAGGCATCTACAAAAATCTTTGTCATTGTTGATCATATTCTTCATATACCTTACCAACTGTTGTACATATAATTAGCTACTCACGGTCTTATATTCTGGCTAAAAACGTGCGATTTAGTTCTGAGCGATGCAGCCGTGCCTATCAGCATTCCACAAGCGATTGCCTTGTCAGCTGCCTCTGACCCCAGGGTCAGGAACCATTGTCATCATTTCGCGACCTCTTTCTCTCTACATTTTGCCTTGTGGTGCACGCCAACTTCTTCTACATTTGCAGCATGATATAATTCGATCAAAACTTTTCTTTTCAGTGAGCTAAGTACCAAAATATAGCTGCACATCTTCTTTATCTGGTGAACTATTCACTTTGTGCGGCTGAGCAGTTGTTTTTGTTCTACATGCGTACAGAGCCAGACTACCTCCTGGCACCGGACAGTTTTGTGGCTGGTCTAGCTACGTCTACAGGCAAATTTCCTTTTGTGGAATCTGACAGTGTGTGGTTCATCTACAAGCAAATTTCCTCTGGATTAAGAGCTTCATGGTATCATCAGGATTGTGTTTTTTCTAGAAATCACAAAAGAACCATCTGTTCCTTGTTCTCTTAAGGATAATCTTGACATGTTTGGATTCTGCTACCCTTCGTTTGTTACTGATGTGAAATTCTTCATCAAGATTACCATGGAGGGAGAACTCACACTTTGTGATAGTTCAGTGTTTGCTAGGCTTTATGGCCTCTCCAGTTTTTGACTCACATGCGAAGCAAAAGTGAGTCTATGTACTCAGCCGTGTCGTCCGTCCGTCCGTCCGTCCGTCCGGGCGTCCGTCCGGGCGTCCGGGCGTAAAAACTTAAACGTTGGATTTTTCTCGGAGACTATTAAGTCTATCAACACCAAATGTGGCATGATGGTGTATGATGACAAGGCCTCAAAAAACATACATAGCGACTTGACCTTGCTTCAAGGTCAAGGTCACAGGAGCCATAAATGTGGTCTCAAAAACAATCATTTTTCACATTTTCCCAATTTTCTCCCACGTTATTGAGAATGGCGACCTTAGCTACAAATGTTATATAGGTCAAAGCAAGCCCTATCTTTTGATACCAGTTTGGTTGACCTTGCTTCAAGGTCAAGTTCACAGGAGCTCTTCAAAGTTGGATTGTATACATATTTTGAAGTGACCTTGACCCTGAACTATGGAAGGTAACTGTTTCAAACTTAATAATTATGTGGGGCACATGTTATACTTTCATCATGAGACACATTTGTTCACATATCATCAAGGTCAAGGTCACTTTGACCCTTATGAAATGTGACCAAAATGGGGTAGTGAACCACTAAAAGTGACTATATCTCATGGTAGAAAGTGCCAATAAGCACCATTGTGCTTCCTATGTCTTGAATTAACAGCTTTGTGTTGCATGACCTTGGATGACCTTGACCTTGACCTTGGGTCAAGGTCACATGTATTTTGGTAGGAAAAATGTGTAAAGCATTTCTTTGTGTATGATGTCATTGGTAGGTTTAGTTGTTTGACCTTGACCTTGAAGGTCAAGGTCATATAAATGTCAAGGTCAAGCATGTGAGTCGTATGGGCTTTGCCCTTCTTGTTTCCTTTGATGTGGAACTTGGCTTTCAGAAACAACCTGATTTCTCTACAAAAGTTTTTGACCATGAACAATAACTGTGATAATACCGTTTATCATCAGGTTGGTTCTGTTATAGCTGATTTGTGTCCCAAACTTCACATGTATTGATTCAAGTGAGTCATAATTCTCTTTAGGGCAGTCTCACGTCCACAGGCGACTAGAAATATGTGACTTATGTACAGGAGGAGGATATATCCTCAGCAGAGACACTTTTCACAG
>JAWQFJ010030343.1:0-10000 GCA_034096865.1 Theodoxus fluviatilis | reverse complement strand
CACGTTACCATTAAAAGTAGAGGGTTTTGGAGGCCCTCTTTGGATACATGGATCCCCTAAATAAGTTCACATTCATTTATATCCCTCTTGATCGAATAGACAACTTCATAAAAACATTAGGAACGAAAATCCATTAATAACAAAAGGGAGATAACCATCACCAGTCATAGAGGAAGGTCAAGGGAATCCCAAAACGTGTGTCGTCTGCTAAATCGTTACTCTCATGGGTATAAATGCCGACGATTACCACAGATATCAAACCGACATACAATCCACTCTGCCACGGTGATGAGAACACGAAAACATTTATTTCTTCGAAATTTGACAGCAATCGGCACGTTTGCCACTTCCATGGTATGTAAACTCCATGGTTCGAAGCATGTTTACCGTGCAAGTCCGTAGATTGACTTCCAATTAGTTCTGTTTAGTATGAGCCAATCAAATGCGGCTATGAGTTCTGTAGCTTCATTGTTGCTAGGCACAGCAGGTGGCGCACTCTAGTGTGAAGCAGTTAGAGCTCCTTCTGAGACGCTCGAGCTGCTGCGCGACCTTGACAGGAAGTTGACCTCTGCCACTGGCTGAAACGTCACCAAAGATTGTGTATGAATGATTTTCGACCCTAATACTTTTATTTAGTCGTTTCTTCGATCAAGAGTGATAAATGTGAGTGTAAAATAATATTGGGGATTCGTGTATTCAAAGAGGGCCCCCAAAACCCTATACTTTTAATGATAATGTGCTTTTAAAGTTATTAAATAAAACCAACCAATCACAACTCTTGAGGCTGCTACATGATAGCAGAGATGAAGCAGAGTGCAACGGAACGCAGGGATTATTCACGCAGCGGCCATTTTGAAATCGAAAACGAGACTAAGTCCGCAAATTTAATGGCGTCCAGCGTCTATGGCGAAACCGAAGGCTTCATCATCACATAGACACTGCTGTGTTCCTTATTGCGAGAACGATGATCGATATGACGAGAACTCCAGACTGTCCTTTTTCAAATTCCCCACAGACAAGAAGCAGAAGAAACTATGGATCTGGAAGATTCGGCGTGATCCTGGCAAAAAATTCAAGGCAACAAGAGCTTAGATTTAGGTCTTGTAAAAGCAAAAAATAAAGTTAAATCATCTCACCAGAACATTCAAGATCCTCATAAAAACACCATATTTGTCATATCTTTTCATCAACTCAACTACACTTCTTACGAAATAAAGTCATTTCTACAACTTGAGATACGAATAAAAGCGACAAGGCTTGAGATAGTGCCTCACGAGGAGCGCACATGTTTGTGATGTAAAACGTGACCTTCATTACAATATTACACTACGAGAGATCTTATCCGATACCAGTTGATGTTTTACCCCTCTGCTAAGATTATAATACAACTCATTCGAGTTTTACATGAAACATTTAGTTATCTCGATCGTCTGCCGGCGTAGTGGCTACGGTTCGATCGTGTTCGTCTGCTTCGTTCGTAGTGTTGATCATTATGAATGGTGTTTCTTGAAATAAGGTCAGTAAGCCTATATGTTAATTTATAACGATAATATAACCATGGGCTGTCTTAATTTATCAAAGCTGTATGTTGATTGCGTCAATAGGTCGTGAAATACATTTTACAAATCCAAGCTTCGCGCACTTCTATTTATAGCTGACGCGCGGACCTCAGCGGCACCAGGATAGATTATAAATACATTGTTGTCCTCGAACCTGCCTGCTGTTGACATCGTGTACAATGCTAGTATTGTCTGATGCTATGAAATACGTTCACCAGTAAAAGGTCCAACACATATATTCCTAAGGTTGTATTATAATCTTAGCAGAGGGGTAAAACATCAACTGGTATCGGATAAGATCACTCGTAGTATGTACTGTAATGAAGGTCACGTTTTACATCACAAACATGTGCGCTCCTCGTGAGGCACTATCTGAAGCCTTGTCGCTTTTATTCGTATCTCAAGTTGTAGAAATGACTTTATTTCGTAAGAAGTGTAGTTGAGATGATGAAAAGATATGACAAATATGGTGTTTTTATGAGGATCTTGAATGTTCTGGTTAGATGATTTAACTTTTTTTTTGCTTTTACAAGACCTAAATCTAAGCTCTTGTTGCCTTGAATTTTTTGCCAGGATCACGCCGAATCTTCCAGATCCATAGTTTCTTCTGCTTCTTGTCTGTGGGGAATTTGAAAAAGGACAGTCTGGAGTTCTCGTCATATCGATCATCGTTCTCGCAATAAGGAACACAGCAGTGTCTATGTGATGATGAAGCCTTCGGTTTCGCCATAGACGCTGGACGCCATTAAATTTGCGGACTTAGTCTCGTTTTCGATTTCAAAATGGCCGCTGCGTGAATAACGTCTATAGGAAGCACAATGGTGCTTATTGGCACTTTCTACCATGAGATATAGTCACTTTTAGTGGTTCACTACCCCATTTTGGTCACATTTCATAAGGGTCAAAGTGACCTTGACCTTGATGATATGTGAACAAATGTGTCTCATGATGAAAGTATAACATGTGCCCCACATAATTATTAAGTTTGAAACAGTTATCTTCCATAGTTCAGGGTCAAGGTCACTTCAAAATATGTATACAATCCAACTTTGAAGAGCTCCTGTGACCTTGACCTTAAAGCAAGGTCAACTAAACTGGTATCAAAAGATAGGGCTTGCTTTGACCTATATATCACTTGTAGCTAAGATTGCCATTCTCAATAACGTGGGAGAAAATTGGGAAAATGTGAAAAATGACTGTTTTTGAGACCACATTTATGGCTCCTGTGACCTTGACCTTGAACCAAGGTCAAGTCACCATGTATGTTTTTTGAGGCCTTGTCATCATACACCATCATGCCACATTTGGTGTTGATAGACTTAATAGTCTCCGAGAAAAATCCAACGTTTAAGTTTTTTACGCACGGACGGACGGACGGACGCCCGGACGGACGGACGGACGGACGGACGGACGACACGGCTCAGTACATAGACTCACTTTTGCTTCGCATGTGAGTCAAAAACGACCACCAAGATCTTGGACTTAGACTTTCCGGCGCGAATTAGGAGAACCTCCGTACAAACAGGACTTCACGAGGAAAACAAGCCGCAACACTTGCAAGTTCATTCTTGTGCCAGTTAATATTTGCTTGGTTCTAAGATGATCATGCATCAAAACGCTTACACACAAAGGCGCACGCATGCATGCATACAATGCATACACATCAGCGCACACAAATGTAAACACAAACTTACAACCGTACCATACACACAGACATGCAAACATCATGCACAGACATGCAAACTTTATACAGAGACATGCAAACCTCATACACAGACATGCAAACCTTATACACAGACATGCAAACCTCATACACAGACATGCAAACTTTATTCACAGACATGCAAACTTCATACACAGACATGCACACCTCATACACAGACATGCAAACTTCATACACAGACATGCAAACCTTACTCATACAAATGCAAACCTCATACACAGACATATACACCTCATACACAGACATGCAAACTTCATACACAGACATGCACACCTCATACACAGACATGCAAACTTCATACACAGACATGCAAACCTTACTCATACAAATGCAAACCTCATACACAGACATGCAAACCTTATTCACAGACATGCAAATTTCATACACAGACATGCAAACCTTATTCACAGACATGTAAACTTCATACACAGACATGCAAACTTCATACACAGACATGCAAACCTTACTCACACAAATGCAAACCTTATTCACACCAATGCAAAACTTATACACATATATGCAAACCTTATTCACAGATATGCAAACCTTATTCACAGACATGCAAACTTCATACACAGACATGCAAACCTCATACACAGACATGCAAACCTTATTCACAGACATGCAAACTTTTTACACAGACATGCTAACCTTATACACAGACATGCAAACCTTATTCACAGACATGCAAACCTTATTCACAGACATGCAAACCTTATTCACAGACATGCAAACCTTATTCACAGACATGCAAACCTTATACACAGACACGCAAACCTAATACACAGACACGCAAACCTTATTCAATGACATGCAAACTTTATACACAGACATGCAAATCTTATTCACACACATGCAAACCTCATACACAGACATGCAAACTTTATACACAGACATGCAAACCTTATACACAGACACGCAAACTTTATACACAGACATGCAAACCTTATTCAGAGACATGCAAACCTTATTCACAGACATGCAAACCTTATACACAGACATGCAAACCTTATACACAGACATGCAAACCTTATTCACAGACATGCAAACCTTATTCACAGACATGCAAACCTTATACACAGACACGCAAACCTAATACACAGACACGCAAACCTTATTCAATGACATGCAAACTTTATACACAGACATGCAAATCTTATTCACACACATGCAAACCTCATACACAGACATGCAAACTTTATACACAGACATGCAAACCTTATACACAGACACGCAAACCTTATACACAGACATGCAAACCTTATACACAGACATGCAAACCTTATGCACATACATGCAAACCTTATACACAGACATGCAAACCTTATACACAGACATTCAAACCTTATACACAGACATGCAAACCTTATACACAGACATGCAAACCTTATACACAGACATGCAAACCTTATACACACACATGCAAACCTCATACACAGACATGCAAACCTTACTCACACAAATGCAAACTTTATTCACAGACATGCAAACCTCATACACAGACATGCAAACCTTATACACAGACATGCAAACCTTATTCACAGACATGCAAACCTTATTCACAGACATGCAAACCTCATACACAGACATGCAAACCTTATACACAGACATGCAAACCTTATACACAGACATGCAAACCTTATACACAGACATGCAAACCTTATTCACAGACATGCAAACCTTATTCACAGACATGCAAACCTTATTCACAGACATGCAAACCTTATTCACAGACATGCAAACCTTATTCAGAGACATGCAAACCTTATGCCCAGACATGCAAACCTTATTCACAGACATGCAAACCTCATGTACAGACATGCAAACCTTATTCACAGACATGCAAGCCATACACACTGTGTATAAAAGTATATGACTTTTTTTTCAAGGCATCTTCGAATCAAACAATTTCAAAAGGCTTGTCTGGGAGTCGCTGAGAGGATGGCGAATGCATTGCCATGGAGGACAGCAAGCGATAAGCGTTGCATGAAACATTCTCACTCGCTAGTTCCTCACGCTGACGGACAATGTTCCGCTGCTTTTGAAATAGTTTTCCGTCGAGGACATTCATCTAAGATCAACTCCCACGCCTGCTGTGTGTTTCCAAAGGACAATGTTTTACAGCAGCTACTCTCCCGAACAGAATAAAAACCGCTGACGCTGAACCTCCAGGTTTTGGCAGTAAACCCCCCCCCCCCAATAAAGCTGTGAGGGCCTTCAGTAAACCTGGAGGGATAAAGTCTGTAGGACCTCCAGTAAACCTGGAGGGATAAAGTCTGTAGGACCTCCAGTAAACCTGGAGGGATAAAGTCTGTAGGACCTCCAGTAAACCTGGAGGGATAAAGTCTGTAGGACCTCCAGTAAACCTGGAGGGATAAAGTCTGTAGGACCTCCAGTAAACCTGGAGGGATAATTGCATTCTTAATCAACCTGTCACAAAAGACAGACGTCACACTCCAACATTATTTCTCTGATGACGTGAGTCCAATTTCAAAATGGGAGTGGTTGTCAATTTGTTTTTGGTCCGAGCATCGATATGCATACACTGGATGTCATCTTCGCTCGTTCAGTGCGGCTGTTCTGCCCACTTCACCGGTGCCTGCAACAGCAGCCTTGCAACGTATGGCGACTTCAGTCTGGCAAAGAAGCAAAGAGCTACTGACCTGCCTAACCACGCCTGTGGCTCCTCAGGCTGGTCAGTGAGAGGGCTCCGTGAAGGCAATTAAGCAAACAGCCTGCAGGAATGGGATAGTTCCAGCACTTTCTTTGAGTAAAAGATCATATGCAAGCAGGTCCCTAAAATCGAGTGATGTGTTACTAAAGATAGACTGGGAAATTCCATATATGTTACTAATTTTAGTAATTAGTATTCTTCACTACCATGCTGTACTCGCATTCCGCTTCGGACTCCAACTTTATTAAAGCTACAGTCTTTGCTACTAATTTGCTAAGAAACGTTCATGTAAGCATACAAGTCTAGAAATTTGGACAGTTCTTGCTCTGTTGAGGTATCTTTGGTGATGCGATGACATTTTGGGAAATTCCCGATGACCACGTGTTGTACTACGCATCCACATTATTTTGCCAAAGCTCCCAGAGACGGATCACACTAGTGGACTGGTCCGAGGAGAGGGGTGTGAGAAAGACAGCCACGCTATCTGACTGGTTGCGTTTTAGAAGTGTCTTTTTTCGGATCTTCAGATTCTATGATAACTCTGTGAGCGAATCACAGCGAATGCACTGTGGATCCACCGTCCAATATCGCTTGACAATCAGATGTTGTGGCCCGCCAGCTTGGCTGTCTTTCCCACACCCCTCTCCTCGGACGAGCCCACTAGTGTGGCCCGTCTCCGGAAGCTTTGCCCCTCTTTTCTCTGTTACATAAAGATATGAAGATTTACAAACCCACCTAGCTAAATTGCAACATATTGTGCAAAATGACAAATGCAAAATAAAACATTATTACTCATATAAATGCCTGTATGCGTCAAAACAAAACGCTCATCTGTGTGTATAGTAGGAGGATAGGTGGTGACCAGCAAATCCAGTGTATTCTTTCGTGATCTTATTCATGGCCCTGAGAGGGGTCACTTGGAGTGTGGCGGGCTTTCAGAGGAGTCTCCTTTGTGAGGCCGAAGTTGAGAGAGATTGTCGGTAGTATGACTATATAGGAGTCTACCATGTGGGTTGCTATCGGGAATTCCCGATCGGGCACAGCCAGATTTCTGGGCAGTGACAACACCAAGGCACGAGAGGAGGTCAAGTTTTAGAACTATGTACTAATGCCACTCACACTCCCTGAAAGACATATCTACGACAAAAGTACAGGCTTGTTGGAAACTGCGATTCCACGGCGAAATGTTAAATGAACATTCGATCAGTCTCGGACGTCTGCTATTATTAGTAACGCCGCGCGTACTTTCCCCGAGTTATTTTTTCCTTACACAGATCTACAAATAGCGCGCCCTTACCAAGCACAGCAGATCTCACTCCAGTGTTGGACAAGAGCGCTGGTGTATGACCCAGCCATGCAAGTGATGTGCTTCACGACTGCATGACTTGACACAGGCCCCTGGTGTATCTCGACCTCCCTTCCCACCCTGTTTATTGCCTGTGTGGACATTTTATAAGAATAACTTTGTTTAAAATGGGGAGGTGTGTGTGTGTGTGTGTGTGTGTGTGTGTGTGTGTGTGTGTGTGTGTGTGTGTGTGTGTGTGTGTGTGTGTGTGTGTTGGAAGGGGGTTTTGGGGCAGGTGTGGGGACCATAGTAAGTGTTCTTTTTTACAACTGCAAAAATTCATGTAGTGACAACGAGAACGTTGATTTCGAATAGTTTTATTCCTAGTTTCAAAATCACAGTTGAAAGTTAGAAGTACAGGAAAAACAAACCTAAAGAATATATTTAAACATGCAACGTGTCAAAATAGTAACACAAAGAAGACATTCTTTTACAAGCGTATTCTGCTTATACCCTTAGCGCAAAGTGATTTGAAACCAGGTGAAAACGGGTGTTTAAAAATGAACAAGTAAAACCAGACGGACATAACGACAGTAAAAAGAAAATAACATATGACCGGAGTCACTCGATGCCCCCCTCATCAGCTGGACCCCCCACCCCCATCCCCACCCCCAACCCCATCAGCTGGACCCCCTGGCTGCTGGGAGTTAGGGGCCTGCTCTGGCAGCTCAGCCAGGGGGGCCCCAAGCAGCCACAGAGGCTACCGGGGGGCATCAGGACAGGGTCAGATCATTCAGATCCAAGCGCGCATTCAGATCGTCCTGGAAGGTTGAGCCCCATTAAGCAGCCTGGTCACCAAACTCCCAAGCCTCTCCCAAGAGCATTGCTATACACACACACCTACCTCTCGATCGGAAAATCAACAGATGTAACCCCCTCAATATTTCTTCTTTCACATCCTCACTCTTGTTTAAATAAATGTCTAAAAGAAGAGGCGGGGGCGGGGTGGGGGGGGGGGGTGGGGGGGTTTGGGGGGTATGGGGGACGGTTTTCTTTTTTGTGTGCCAAATATGGCAGATGCTGCAGCTCGACTCATCTGTGAGTCAAAAAAGTCAGATCATCTCACTCCTCTCTTCCACTCTCTCCACTGGTTGCCCATTAATGCTAGAGTCCAATACAAGATTGCCTGTCTTTGCTACTATTACTTCGCTGAATCCCTTCCTAAATATCTCTCTAAACCCATGCGCACCTACACACCCGCTAGACAGCTACGCTCTTCCGCAGACGCAAGAATCCTCAGGTTCCCGGAGGACCCTCCAGTTAAAACAAAATTTGGTGAACGCTCTTTCTTTTATCAGGCTCCCTCTATCTGGAATGACCTCCCCGCCTCTGTTCGTGACTCTACATCTCCCTCGACCTTTCGCTCTGCTCTCAAAACTCACCTCTTCTTGAAATCGTTCCCTGATCCCGTCTAAGTTTCTTCATCTTCCTCCCCTCACTGTTCTCTTTGTACTACTAGCTTGCCTAAGCCCCCTACCACCTCTCCTCCCCCTCTCCCCAGTTTCATGGTTAAGCCAAAGATTATAGGTTACACAAAGATGGTTCATTAGCTCATTGTTGTGAGGATCGAGACACGTTGCGCCCCAAGCGGGAATGAATATGGGTGAATCAAGGGAAGTAATCACACCGCTTAGAGACATGTAAAAACTGCTTGTTTGTCGACGCGTTTCTGATGCGTTTCCGATCATGTTTGTGAATAAATTTACGGTGTAATGTGTAATAAAATGATTTACTGCAATAATGGGGGTGTTTTGGCTTTGTTTTTTGTAGCAGGCGTTGTGAAATCGAAATATTTGGTTCATCGAAATGGATGGTTCTGCGCATGTGCGTGAGCCTATAGTCCGTTTAAACATTGCTCTGTCAGTGGAGACGCTACTGACTTCGCACACAAAGATAGTTCATTAGCTCATTGTTTACTTATCTTCTGTGGGTTTTGTGCAGAAAGTATACGTTAAAACAGTCTAATATGACTATTTTCGATTAGTTTTTAATCTAATTAATATTTTTGCATGCTTTAACGCGGCCGGATCTTTGGCATAACTCCCCGGGCGTGCGAAGTAAGTAGCAACAACAGCAGCAACAACAGCAGCAACAACAACAGCAACAACAAAGCCACGCCTCATGACAGATCACACCTGACGAAACAGTACTTGTACATCTCACAAAAAGAAAACTGCCAAAGTTCATACGTGATCTTGTTCAGGAAATAGTACATAAAGTTGGATTTGAGGATTCTGATAATGAACACGACAAAACTACAGCTTTGAATCGATGCAAGAATGATACAAATCGGATGGCTCAAAACGAAATTATTGCAGATTGTAGCCCCTTACCCACAAATCCGTCGTTTTGAGAAACCGGTCGTTGAAGCTGACAGAAATAGTGAGTGTAAACAATCACCAGGAAAGGGGGTCAATAGCGTTTTAGACAGTGTTTTTGCAGCCGGTTTAAAAGTGAGCGGGCGGAGAAAGCCTAGAAAAGACAGAAAATATCAGACTTACGTAATGTTTCAGTTTCAGTAACGAGGCCGTGGGGGATTCAAATGCTCCATTCAACCCATGCAGCATCGGTGTTTTTCAGATCACAAGAAAAGGCGAGCACTTCTCTAAAACCGTGAATTTAACCCCTTTTTAAAGGCTGTATCTATCTTTCAAAACTATTGGAAAAAAGTAAAATAGTCTCATGGGGAATGGGGAAGG
>JAWQFJ010030341.1:0-18888 GCA_034096865.1 Theodoxus fluviatilis | reverse complement strand
TCTAGAATTTTCAAAAATTCTAGAACATTCTAGAACATTCTAGAACATTCTAGAATAAATTTGATGGAATGATTCTAGAATTCTTTTGTTCCAGAATAATTCTAGAATATTCTAGAACAATACTTTTTCTTAGAATATTATTCTAGAACATTCTAGAACATTACTTTTTCTTAGAATATTATTCTAGATCAAGACCTTTCAAAGAATATTCTAGAAAATATTAAATAAAATGATTTTTTTATAAAAAGAAATGAACAACAAAGCATTTCAACACACACGTGTCAACATATATATGAATGTAAATTTGATGTTGATGTTCATATAATTCAGGAAGTGTTTTACGATTTCCTACTTTTCACTGACTAAGCAAAATAAAAAATGCATGGACTTCAAAAACATAATGGTGTTAAAGTGGGAATTGTAGTCCCGTGCGACCATGGATCCAATATGCAATGTCCATGGGAGCGACATACGCGTCTCTGATCATACCCGGCCTCGCGTTATTTACGTCAAGATCTAAAAATAGAAGAAAAAAACGGAAGTGGCCGATTTATCGCAATGCCTGCTGGGAAGCACAGAGCTGGGAAGCACTTAAAAGTTCGGTTACACACTTGTGCGTTTGATCGAAATCGGACAAGTTTTAGCTGTGTTGTAGCGATTTTTGCCGATATTTCGACTGAAGTTCTGACTTTTTTCGCGTCATGGCCGACTCCGCATCGGATGAGAGCGAAGGAAGCGACAATGCTGCTGATTCATTTCTGAATTTGACCTGATGTCGGTGCGCGGGAAATCTATCCGCTTGAACAAGACCAGTGGATGCGAGAGATGTTGGAAGAGGAATCGTCGGAGGAAGAGTATCTAGACTTCCACTTAGGATCGTGGCAGACAGAAAATTTTCGTTCTCGTATGCGACACACCTTTCGACGCGCTCAAGGAGTAAAGATTGAATCCCCTCGGACGCAACGCCTCTTCATGTCTTCTCTGATCTTCACAGACGCGATGTGGGAACGACTTCACTTGTGACAGACAAATCGGTATGCTGAGAGAGAGAGAGACAGAGGAATCCACCTCCTGCCAGCTCCAAGTGGGCACCTGTGACAGTTTCTGAGATGAAAACATTCATCGATCTCTCCATCGCAATGGGTGTGCTTCGCATGCCTGAGAAGCAAGATTTTTGGCGACAGAAGAAGTGGCTTTTTGAGTTTTTCCGTAGTTTTCGAGACTAAGTTCCCCAACTGGCCCAAGGCAATCGAGAGACGGATTCCTTTCTCTGTAGCGGTACCTGCATCTACAATTCGATCCCCAATAACTTTCTTCACTGTTCACAAGAATTGCAAGGTATGAGGTACATTTATGAATTGAATGGGATTTGATTGATAAAATCAGTTGGGTGGAAATTGGTGATTCAGATATCATCTGAATAGATCTCTGATGTGTGCAGTTGTTTCAAACACCATGATCATCTGATGTGTGCAGTTGTTTCAAACACCATCAAACTAAGTACATGAAATTCGTATGCCACCATTTCTAGCTGGATACCAGCATCAAAACTGTGTTATGTTTTAGCTCCTTCACAGTGTTTCAGAGGAGATAATACTCTGAGGCAGTTGACATTTGAACTGAATCAGTGAATGTTATCTGAAGCTCAGCTATAATGTCATAGGAATTAGGCCATCTAAGTGTTGTATAATGTTTGCAAGCACGAATCAGATTTGATACAGGAAATTTGCCCTATTTGTCTCATAAACATTTTCTAAGCTTTTGCTTCTAAAGATATGCATTTCTTTTTCCTTTGTTTTATTTTTAATGTTTCCTCAACCATGAGTCACTACACTGAAGACTTCTGAATAGTTAATCATGATTTATTTATATGTATTAAAAAAAAGAATTCCATCATTATTGTAAATGTAATGAAAACTGCAATTGTAATCTTTTCAGAAATACACACATTGTGCACTGTTGCAACTGAACTATGGTAAGCAATTCTTGCTTTATGTATGCAGTGATCATCATTATGTACCATTTCAAACTCTGTATTAAATAATCTACATTTAACAGATATTGGTTTGTTGTTTCTTATCTAAATATTCTGTTTGAATGTTGTTGCTAAACAATTCCAAAATACTCTATTACCTTTAATTATTCTTCTCAATAATATTATTGTTCTTGAATTGTTCCAGAATGTACAGTGAGTTTTCTGGAATTTCATCTTGAATTGTTCCAGAATTATCTGTCAGTATTCTAGAATATTCTGGAATAACATTCCAGAATATTCTGGAATAATTCCAGAATTATTCTAGAACTGTGTTTCCTATCTTCGTCTGTAAGTATTCAAGAACATTCATTACCATTCTAGAATATTCTAGAATATTCTAGAATTATTTTCTAGAATATTCTAGAATATTCTAGAAAATATTCTAGAATATTTCTAGAATACTTCCTTGAATTCTCATTTAACCTTCTGTCATTATTCTAGAACCTTGGACTCTGGTTCCAGAAATCACATTCTAGAATCTTCTGGAACATTTCTAGAATAGTTCTGGAACGATTCCAGACCGTTTTGCCGGGGCAATTAAGATAGAGAGATAATTTTTATATCACTGTGTTTGTCACTTGAATCTCTTTAATTTGAGCCTAATTTGATTTCATTACATTGAGTTTGAAAATTTAGTGCAAGTACCTTTCGACGCGCTCAAGGAGTAAAGATTGAATCCCCTCGGACGCAACGCCTCTTCATGTCTTCTCTGATCTTCACAGACGCGATGTGGGAACGACTTCACTTGTGACAGACAAATCGGTATGCTGAGAGAGAGAGAGACAGAGGAATCCACCTCCTGCCAGCTCCAAGTGGGCACCTGTGACAGTTTCTGAGATGAAAACATTCATCGATCTCTCCATCGCAATGGGTGTGCTTCGCATGCCTGAGAAGCAAGATTTTTGGCGACAGAAGAAGTGGCTTTTTGAGTTTTTCCGTAGTTTTCGAGACTAAGTTCCCCAACTGGCCCAAGGCAATCGAGAGACGGATTCCTTTCTCTGTAGCGGTACCTGCATCTACAATTCGATCCCCAATAACTTTCTTCACTGTTCACAAGAATTGCAAGGTATGAGGTACATTTATGAATTGAATGGGATTTGATTGATAAAATCAGTTGGGTGGAAATTGGTGATTCAGATATCATCTGAATAGATCTCTGATGTGTGCAGTTGTTTCAAACACCATGATCATCTGATGTGTGCAGTTGTTTCTAACACCATCAAACTAAGTACATGAAATTCGTATGCCACCATTTCTAGCTGGATACCAGCATCAAAACTGTGTTATGTTTTAGCTCCTTCACAGTGTTTCAGAGGAGATAATACTCTGAGGCAGTTGACATTTGAACTGAATCAGTGAATGTTATCTGAAGCTCAGCTATAATGTCATAGGAATTAGGCCATCTAAGTGTTGTATAATGTTTGCAAGCACGAATCAGATTTGATACAGGAAATTTGCCCTATTTGTCTCATAAACATTTTCTAAGCTTTTGCTTCTAAAGATATGCATTTCTTTTTCCTTTGTTTTATTTTTAATGTTTCCTCAACCATGAGTCACTACACTGAAGACTTCTGAATAGTTAATCATGATTTATTTATATGTATTTAAAAAAAAGAATTCCATCATTATTGTAAATGTAATGAAAACTGCAATTGTAATCTTTTCAGAAATACACACATTGTGCACTGTTGCAACTGAACTATGGTAAGCAATTCTTGCTTTATGTATGCAGTGATCATCATTATGTACCATTTCAAACTCTGTATTAAATAATCTACATTTAACAGATAGTGGTTTGTTGTTTCTTATCTAAATATTCTGTTTGAATGTTGTTGCTAAACAATTCCAAAATACTCTATTACCTTTAATTATTCTTCTCAATAATATTATTGTTCTTGAATTGTTCCAGAATGTACAGTGAGTTTTCTGGAATTTCATCTTGAATTGTTCCAGAATTATCTGTCAGTATTCTAGAATATTCTGGAATAACATTCCAGAATATTCTGGAATAATTCCAGAATTATTCTAGAACTGTGTTTCCTATCTTCGTCTGTAAGTATTCAAGAACATTCATTACCATTCTAGAATATTCTAGAATATTCTAGAATATTCTAGAATTATTTTCTAGAATATTCTAGAATATTCTAGAATATTCTAGAAAATATTCTAGAATATTTCTAGAATACTTCCTTGAATTCTCATTTAACCTTCTGTCATTATTCTAGAACCTTGGACTCTGGTTCCAGAAATCACATTCTAGAATCTTCTGGAACATTTC
Organism: Theodoxus fluviatilis; assembly: GCA_034096865.1. Lineage (NCBI taxonomy): Eukaryota > Metazoa > Mollusca > Gastropoda > Cycloneritida > Neritidae > Theodoxus > Theodoxus fluviatilis. Next base: position 14,575 of record JAWQFJ010030341.1, on the reverse strand, counting down.
TAGAATAGTTCTGGAACGATTCCAGACCGTTTTGCCGGGGGTAAGTGCGAGTTGCAGACGAAACTATCACCGTCACATGACACGGTGACGCCGAATGTCAAATCACTGCTATCTTACAGTCGAAATAATCGGACAAAGTCTGAATAATCTGAGAAAGAAAATCGAATTGGTTTATTATGTGTATGAATACGAGTTTTTTTAATCGACTTCGGTCAATTTCGCGCTGCCTTGCAGTGATGATTTGAATACGAAGCAGTCGTCTGCAAGGCGAAAACGATCTTGACGCCAGCGAAGTTTTGACCATGAATGGAAAAAATCGTATTACGACCGTCAACCACTTTCTCTTCAAACCTCGATTCTGAAAATTTGATACATTCAATCGGACCTAACTTCCAGTTAGTGTGCAAAATCTCAAGGAAATCCGTCCAGTAGTTTTTGAGATATAAGCCGTGGAGTCGGGACAGACAGACAGACAGACACACACACACACACACACACACACACACACACACACACACACACACACACACACACACACACACACACACACACACAGATAAAGTCTGTAGGACCGCCAGTAAACCTGGAGGGATAATTATTTCTCCTTTACCAGTGTTCTCAAATTCAGTGTTCGTCATTAAACAGCTTCAAAAAAAGAATTGACACGATGTTCAAAGACTACATGTACTGTGATGATGTTGGCCACCCGCTGTTGCCACATATACCACTCTCTGCCACTCATAAGCCACCGGAAGAAAAGTATAGAGAATAGGCACGATCTTTTAAGATCGTTAGAACTAGGGTAGTAAAAAGTGAGAGTAGCCATAAGTACTGATCAAAAGATCAGATAAAGGCCTCGCGGCCTAAGACATCTGAGGACATATCTATCTATCTAAATGCATTCTCTGTCCTCGCAAATGACGTCACGTTATTGATGACGTCGCACATGTTGGCATTTCGCCATTCCATCAAATTGCCTACCTCCCCAGGTCTTTCGAAATTCTTCTTCTGGCATATGGGTCTTTAATATGGGATCGAAATTGTACTTGCAAATGACGTAATGTTATTATTGACGTCAAATTTGGCTTTGCCGTCAAATGTCATTTCAATAATTTTTAGACCGGTAATTTTGAGAATACGACCTTAAAAAACCACTTTCTCTTCAAGCCTCGATTCTGAAAATTTGATACATTCAATCGGACCTAACTTCCAGTTAGTGTGCAAAATCTCAAGGAAATCCGTCCAGTAGTTTTTGAGATATAAGCCGTGGAAACGGGACAGACAGACACACACACAGACAGACAGACAGACAGACAGATAAAGTCTGTAGGACCTCCAGTAAACCTGGAGGGATAAAATCAGTTCCATGTAAAAACTTTTAAGCCAGCAAGGTAGTGACTACTGAAAAAGACCATAAGGCATCATTGATTTTCTGTAATGTGTATGTGGAAACATAAAATGTTTACTGGTAAGGAGTCCTAGCACTCTTAAGAATGCATTATTTGCCACAGACAGAGTACAAGTATATTCACACCACAATGATTTCAGAGGAAAAAGTCATAGAGAGTCCCCACAGGGATAACAAATAGATGGTACTTGGTAGTCAAAGAAAATAGACCACACAGATAATAGATACACAAACATGGATGCAAATCAGAAATGACAACAAAGCACAAATATTCCTACCTCTGAAAACAAGAAGGGCAAAGCCCATACTACTCACATGCTTGACCTTGACCTTTACATGACATTGACCTTCAGGTGACCTTCAAGGTCAAGGTCAAACAACTAAACCTACCAATGACATCATACACTAAGAAATGCTTTTTTCCCCTACCAAAATACATGAGACCTTGACCTGGGTCAAGGTCATCCAAGGTCATGCAACACAAAGCTGTTAATTCAAGACATAGGAAGCACAATGGTGCTTATTGGCACTTTCTACCATGAGATATGGTCACTTTTAGTGGTTCACTACCCCATTTTGGTCACATTTCATAAGGGTCAAAGTGACCTTGACCTTGATATGTGACCAAATGTGTCTCATGATGAAAGTATAACATGTGCCCCACATAATTATTAAGTTTGAAACAGTTATCTTCCATAGTTCAGGCTCAAGGTCACTTCAAAATATGAATACAATCCAACTTTGAAGAGCTCCTGTGACCTTGACCTTGAAGCAAGGTCAACCAAACTGGTATCAAAAGATAGGGCTTACTTTGCCCTATATACCATATATAGGTGAGGTATCCAATCTCAAAAACTTCAGAGAACATTGAGAAAATGTGAAAAATGATTGTTTTTTAGACAATATTTATGGCCCCTGCGACCTTGACCTTGAAGCAAGGTCAAGTCACTGTGTATGTTTTTTGAGGCCTTGTCATCCTACACCATCATGCCACATTTGGTATTGATAGACTTAATAGTCTCCGAGAAAAATCCAACGTTAAAGTTTTCGGACGCCCGGACGGACGAAACGGGCGAGTAGACTCACTTTTGCTTCGCATGTGAGTCAAAAAGTGGACACCAAAAGACATACAGACATGGAGGCAAGTCAAGACAGTAAACAAGTAAACAAGTGTTGAGACAAAAAGATCATTTCCAACACAGCATATTAAAAGACATCATATGGCATAGAGTGTGTCTGTGGACTGGTCCAGGAACAACGAGCCCCCTAACAAGTCCCACTTCAACAGTACACGCAAGCAGAAGAAGCAGCGAGTGTGGATTAGGATCAAGCCCTACTACAGGAATAAAATGAAATGGCAATCAGTGACTAAACCAATCAAGTGTCTTCTGTCTTTTGTTATGCTATTGTCTGCGTGATCTGATTCCACTGCCTGACTGATCCGATTCCACTGTCTGATTCCATTCCACTGTCTGACTGATCACATTCCACTGTCTGATTCCATTCCACTGTCTGACTGATCCCATTCCACTGTCTGACTGATCCCATTCCACTGTCTGACTGATCCCATTCCACTGTCTGACTGATCCCATTCCACTATTTTACTGCCTGACTGATCTGGTTTCACATTCAGACTGATATGATTCCACAGTCAGACTGATCTGATTCCACAGTCAGACTGATTTGATTCCACTGTCAGACTGATCTGATTCCAGTCTGATTGATCTGATTCCACTGATTCCAAAGTTAGACTGATTTGATTCCACTGTGTGACTGATCAGCTTCCACTGTGTGACTGATCCAATCCCACAGTCTGATTGATCAGATTCACCATGTGATTTGATTCTACCATCTCATCTGATCTGATTCCACGGTCTGACTGATCTGATTCCACTGAGACTGATTTGATTTCACTGTCTAACTGATCCAATTTCACTGTCTGACTGATCCGATTCCTTTCACAAATCCAATTCTGACTGATCTGATTCCACTGTCAGAATGACCTGATTCCATGGTCCAACTGATCTGATCACTGAAAACCAGACTAGTATAATACTCTCTCTCTCTCTCTCTCTCTCTCTCTCTCTCTCTCTCTCTCTCTCTCACACTCTCTCACACACACACACACGCACACACACACGCACACACACACACACACACAAACAAAAACACAACACACATGAGAGATACTCAGTCTGAGAGAACAAGAGAGAACAAGAGAGAGAGAGAGAGAGAGAGAGAGAGAGAGAGAGAGAGAGAGAGAGAGAGAGAGAGAGAGAAGAGGGATATAAACCCAATGCAAGACTATTACAAGTTTATCAGGCAAGATCTCAGGCAATCTGTAAGCCAAAGGATCCACAATGACGATATACTCACACAATCTCCCCAGGAGGTATGACCTCCAAGTGCCTTTCCATAACAAACATAAGTTTGTTTGTAAACTGTCTAATCTTGCATAAAGTCATTTGAAAGTTCCTCCTACTCAGACAAAAGACATGAAACTGACATTTCGTGTGTTTATGTGTGTGTGTGCATGTATGTGCAGGTGCATGTGTGCGTGTGCGTGTGCGTGCGTGCGTGCGTGCATGCGTGTGTGTGTGTGTGAGTGTGTGTGTGAGTGTGTGTGTGTGTGCATGTATGTGCAGGTGCATGTGTGAGTGTGTGTGTGTGTGCATGTATGTGCAGGTGCATGTGTGAGTGTGTGTGTGTGTGTGTGTGTGTGTGTGTGTGTGTGTGTGTGTGTGTGTGTGTGTGTGTGTGTGTGTGAGTTGGTAAACCTAAAGGAGAGAGACTGAAAGCTGTGCATTGTGTTGAGACCATGGCTCCATGTTACTAATGGCCTTAGTGCACAGTGCACAGAGCTGCAACAGTATCCACGTTACCACAGTGACCATCAAACTGCAAAACACCATCAGCAGCTCACAAGCACAAACAGGCTTGGTCTGGTAACTCTAGCCAACGGTTGCAGATTGCCTGCAAACTGCCACAAGCACAAGGGGGGAGATGCCAAAAGGGGGGAGGTTGGGAGAGAAGGACAAGGCAATATCAACAGATCTGCAACAAACTAGTGAAGAGAGGAGGCAGCCATGTGTGGCTTCACCTGCCAACAGGACTGCTACCCACATGGAGACTGTATGGGGACTTCCAGTGGATCTTGGAGTGGGTCCTCCAGAGGCCTACTTCCCTGCCATTACATGAAGCCACCCCCAGGTCTCCAGTTAAAACTAGTGTGCACCTGCTGATGCTATTAGGCTAGCAACATGTTCATCTTTGACCTGCCTGTCGTTAGTAGCTAATGCTAGTATCTCGGGCACTCTTGGTGGCTTCTCTTGATAACTTTTTAGTATTCTTATGCATGTAGTTTCTACATGTAGATGATGATATGCATTCCCTAAAAAGCCTTTCCTTACAGTCTTAAGTTTGCTGTACACCATTTAATCATTGCCAAGTGACTGATTGTACGTCACATAAAGTTCCAAGTGGTTGCCAAGGGAAGCCACAAGTGGGTCTCTGACTATGAGGGAACTGCTAATGCCACCAGTTCTAGCAGCATACCCACTGGGAAAGTGCTCAACACTAACAACGGGCTGCTTCATTTCCGACCATCACATGAATCCTAGTCACTACTATAGTGATATGGATGGATGGTGTTTTACCGCATATCAGCCTTTGTAGGCTATATATATATATATATATTATATATATATATATATATATATATATATATATATATAAATATATATATATATAATATATATTAATATATATTATATATATATTAGATATTATATATATATATATATATATATATATATATATATATAATATATATATATATATATAGCCTACAAAGGCTGATATGCGGTAAAACACCATCCATCCATATCACTATAGTGGTGACTAGGATTCATGTGATGGTCGGAAATGAAGCAGCCCGTTGTTAGTGTTGAGCACTTTCCCAGTGGGTATGCTGCTAGAACTGGTGGCATTAGCAGTTCCCTCATAGTCAGAGACCCACTTGTGGCTTCCCTTGGCAACCACTTGGAACTTTATGTGACGTACAATCAGTCACTTGGCAATGATTAAATGGTGTACAGCAAACTTAAGACTGTAAGGAAAGGCTTTTTAGGGAATGCATATCATCATCTACATGTAGAAACTACATGCATAAGAATACTAAAAAGTTATCAAGAGAAGCCACCAAGAACTGCCCGAGATACTAGCATTAGCTACTAACAACAGGCAGGTCAAAGATGAACATGTTGCTAGCCTAATAGCATCAGCAGGCGCACACTAGTTTTAACTGGAGACCTGAGGGTGGCTTCATGTAATGGCAGGGAAGTAGGCCTCTGGAGGACCCACTCCAAGACCCACTGGAAGTCCCCATGCAGTCTCCATGTGGGTGGCAGTCCTGTTGGCAGGTGAAGCCACACATGGCTGCCTCCTCTCTTCACTAGTTTGTTGCAGACCTGTTGATATTGCCTTGTCCTTGTCTCCCAACCTCCCCCCTTTTGGCATCTCCCCCCTTGTGCTTGTGGCAGTTTGCAGGCAATCTGCAACCGTTGGCTAGAGTTACCAGACCAAGCCTGTTTGTGCTTGTGAGCTGCTGATGGTGTTTTGCAGTTTGAATATCACTGTGGTAACATGGATACTTGCAGCTCTGTGCACTGTGCACTAAGGCCATTAGTAACATGGAGCCATGGTCTCAACACAATGCACAGCTCTGTCTCTCTCCTTTAGGTTTACCCACTCACACACACACACACACACACACACACACACACACACACACACACACACACACACACACACACACACACTCACACATGCACCTGCACATACATGCACACACACACACACTCACACATGCACCTGCACATACATGCACACACACACACACTCACACACACACTCACACACACACACACGCATGCACGCACGCACGCACGCACACGCACACGCACACATGCACCTGCACATACATGCACACACACACATAAACACACGAAATGTCAGTTTCATGTCTTTTGTCTGAGTAGGAGGAACTTTCAAATGACTTTATGCAAGATTAGACAGTTTACAAACAAACTTATGTTTGTTATGGAAAGGCACTTGGAGGTCATACCTCCTGGGGAGATTGTGTGAGTATATCGTCATTGTGGATCCTTTGGCTTACAGATTGCCTGAGATCTTGCCTGATAAACTTGTAATAGTCTTGCATTGGGTTTATATCCCTCTTCTCTCTCTCTCTCTCTCTCTCTCTCTCTCTCTCTCTCTCTCTCTCTCTCTCTCTCTTGTTCTCTCTTGTTCTCTCAGACTGAGTATCTCTCATGTGTGTTGTGTTTTTGTTTGTGTGTGTGTGTGTGTGTGCGTGTGTGTGTGCGTGTGTGTGTGTGTGAGAGAGAGAGAGAGAGAGAGAGAGAGAGAGAGAGAGAGAGAGAGAGAGAGAGAGAGAGAGTATTATACTAGTCTGGTTTTCAGTGATCAGATCAGTTGGACCATGGAATCAGGTCATTCTGACAGTGGAATCAGATCAGTCAGAATTGGATTTGTGAAAGGAATCGGATCAGTCAGACAGTGAAATTGGATCAGTTAGACAGTGAAATCAAATCAGTCTCAGTGGAATCAGATCAGTCAGACCGTGGAATCAGATCAGATGAGATGGTAGAATCAAATCACATGGTGAATCTGATCAATCAGACTGTGGGATTGGATCAGTCACACAGTGGAAGCTGATCAGTCACACAGTGGAATCAAATCAGTCTAACTTTGGAATCAGTGGAATCAGATCAATCAGACTGGAATCAGATCAGTCTGACAGTGGAATCAAATCAGTCTGACTGTGGAATCAGATCAGTCTGACTGTGGAATCATATCAGTCTGAATGTGAAACCAGATCAGTCAGGCAGTAAAATAGTGGAATGGGATCAGTCAGACAGTGGAATGGGATCAGTCAGACAGTGGAATGGGATCAGTCAGACAGTGGAATGGGATCAGTCAGACAGTGGAATGGAATCAGACAGTGGAATGTGATCAGTCAGACAGTGGAATGGAATCAGACAGTGGAATCGGATCAGTCAGGCAGTGGAATCAGATCACGCAGACAATAGCATAACAAAAGACAGAAGACACTTGATTGGTTTAGTCACTGATTGCCATTTCATTTTATTCCTGTAGTAGGGCTTGATCCTAATCCACACTCGCTGCTTCTTCTGCTTGCGTGTACTGTTGAAGTGGGACTTGTTAGGGGGCTCGTTGTTCCTGGACCAGTCCACAGACACACTCTATGCCATATGATGTCTTTTAATATGCTGTGTTGGAAATGATCTTTTTGTCTCAACACTTGTTTACTTGTTTACTGTCTTGACTTGCCTCCATGTCTGTATGTCTTTTGGTGTCCACTTTTTGACTCACATGCGAAGCAAAAGTGAGTCTACTCGCCCGTTTCGTCCGTCCGGGCGTCCGAAAACTTTAACGTTGGATTTTTCTCGGAGACTATTAAGTCTATCAATACCAAATGTGGCATGATGGTGTAGGATGACAAGGCCTCAAAAAACATACACAGTGACTTGACCTTGCTTCAAGGTCAAGGTCGCAGGGGCCATAAATATTGTCTAAAAAACAATCATTTTTCACATTTTCTCAATGTTCTCTGAAGTTTTTGAGATTGGATACCTCACCTATATATGGTATATAGGGCAAAGTAAGCCCTATCTTTTGATACCAGTTTGGTTGACCTTGCTTCAAGGTCAAGGTCACAGGAGCTCTTCAAAGTTGGATTGTATTCATATTTTGAAGTGACCTTGAGCCTGAACTATGGAAGATAACTGTTTCAAACTTAATAATTATGTGGGGCACATGTTATACTTTCATCATGAGACACATTTGGTCACATATCAAGGTCAAGGTCACTTTGACCCTTATGAAATGTGACCAAAATGGGGTAGTGAACCACTAAAAGTGACCATATCTCATGGTAGAAAGTGCCAATAAGCACCATTGTGCTTCCTATGTCTTGAATTAACAGCTTTGTGTTGCATGACCTTGGATGACCTTGACCCAGGTCAAGGTCTCATGTATTTTGGTAGGGGAAAAAAGCATTTCTTAGTGTATGATGTCATTGGTAGGTTTAGTTGTTTGACCTTGACCTTGAAGGTCACCTGAAGGTCAATGTCATGTAAAGGTCAAGGTCAAGCATGTGAGTAGTATGGGCTTTGCCCTTCTTGTTTTCAGAGGTAGGAATATTTGTGCTTTGTTGTCATTTCTGATTTGCATCCATGTTTGTGTATCTATTATCTGTGTGGTCTATTTTCTTTGACTACCAAGTACCATCTATTTGTTATCCCTGTGGGGACTCTCTATGACTTTTTCCTCTGAAATCATTGTGATGTGAATATACTTGTACTCTGTCTGTGGCAAATAATGCATTCTAAATAGTGCTAGGACTCGTTACCAGTAAACATTTTATGTTTCCACATACACATTACAGAAAATCAATGATGCCTTATGGTCTTTTTCAGTAGTCACTACCTTGCTGGCTTAAAAGTTTTTACATGGAACTGATTTTATCCCTCCAGGTTTACTGGAGGTCCTACAGACTTTATCTGTCTGTCTGTCTGTCTGTCTGTGTGTGTGTCTGTCTGTCCCGTTTCCACGGCTTATATCTCAAAAACTACTGGACGGATTTCCTTGAGATTTTGCACACTAACTGGAAGTTAGGTCCGATTGAATGTATCAAATTTTCAGAATCGAGGCTTGAAGAGAAAGTGGTTTTTTAAGGTCGTATTCTCAAAATTACCGGTCTAAAAATTATTGAAATGACATTTGACGGCAAAGCCAAATTTGACGTCAATAATAACATTACGTCATTTGCAAGTACAATTTCGATCCCATATTAAAGACCCATATGCCAGAAGAAGAATTTCGAAAGACCTGGGGAGGTAGGCAATTTGATGGAATGGCGAAATGCCAACATGTGCGACGTCATCAATAACGTGACGTCATTTGCGAGGACAGAGAATGCATTTAGATAGATAGATATGTCCTCAGATGTCTTAGGCCGCGAGGCCTTTATCTGATCTTTTGATCAGTACTTATGGCTACTCTCACTTTTTACTACCCTAGTTCTAACGATCTTAAAAGATCGTGCCTATTCTCTATACTTTTCTTCCGGTGGCTTATGAGTGGCAGAGAGTGGTATATGTGGCAACAGCGGGTGGCCAACATCATCACAGTACATGTAGTCTTTGAACATCGTGTCAATTCTTTTTTTGAAGCTGTTTAATGACGAACACTGAATTTGAGAACACTGGTAAAGGAGAAATAATTATCCCTCCAGGTTTACTGGCGGTCCTACAGACTTTATCTGTGTGTGTGTGTGTGTGTGTGTGTGTGTGTGTGTGTGTGTGTGTGTGTGTGTGTGTGTGTGTGTGTGTGTGTGTGTGTCTGTCTGTCTGTCTGTCCCGACTCCACGGCTTATATCTCAAAAACTACTGGACGGATTTCCTTGAGATTTTGCACACTAACTGGAAGTTAGGTCCGATTGAATGTATCAAATTTTCAGAATCGAGGTTTGAAGAGAAAGTGGTTGACGGTCGTAATACGATTTTTTCCATTCATGGTCAAAACTTCGCTGGCGTCAAGATCGTTTTCGCCTTGCAGACGAAGCTGCTTCGTATTCAAATCATCACTGCAAGGCAGCGCGAAATTGACCGAAGTCGATTAAAAAAACTCGTATTCATACACATAATAAACCAATTCGATTTTCTTTCTCAGATTATTCAGACTTTGTCCGATTATTTCGACTGTAAGATAGCAGTGATTTGACATTCGGCGTCACCGTGTCATGTGACGGTGATAGTTTCGTCTGCAACTCGCACTTACCCCCGGCAAAACGGTCTGGAATCGTTCCAGAACTATTCTAGAAATGTTCCAGAAGATTCTAGAATGTGATTTCTGGAACCAGAGTCCAAGGTTCTAGAATAATGACAGAAGGTTAAATGAGAATTCAAGGAAGTATTCTAGAAATATTCTAGAATATTTTCTAGAATATTCTAGAATATTCTAGAATATTCTAGAAAATAATTCTAGAATATTCTAGAATATTCTAGAATATTCTAGAATGGTAATGAATGTTCTTGAATACTTACAGACGAAGATAGGAAACACAGTTCTAGAATAATTCTGGAATTATTCCAGAATATTCTGGAATGTTATTCCAGAATATTCTAGAATACTGACAGATAATTCTGGAACAATTCAAGATGAAATTCCAGAAAACTCACTGTACATTCTGGAACAATTCAAGAACAATAATATTATTGAGAAGAATAATTAAAGGTAATAGAGTATTTTGGAATTGTTTAGCAACAACATTCAAACAGAATATTTAGATAAGAAACAACAAACCACTATCTGTTAAATGTAGATTATTTAATACAGAGTTTGAAATGGTACATAATGATGATCACTGCATACATAAAGCAAGAATTGCTTACCATAGTTCAGTTGCAACAGTGCACAATGTGTGTATTTCTGAAAAGATTACAATTGCAGTTTTCATTACATTTACAATAATGATGGAATTCTTTTTTTTAAATACATATAAATAAATCATGATTAACTATTCAGAAGTCTTCAGTGTAGTGACTCATGGTTGAGGAAACATTAAAAATAAAACAAAGGAAAAAGAAATGCATATCTTTAGAAGCAAAAGCTTAGAAAATGTTTATGAGACAAATAGGGCAAATTTCCTGTATCAAATCTGATTCGTGCTTGCAAACATTATACAACACTTAGATGGCCTAATTCCTATGACATTATAGCTGAGCTTCAGATAACATTCACTGATTCAGTTCAAATGTCAACTGCCTCAGAGTATTATCTCCTCTGAAACACTGTGAAGGAGCTAAAACATAACACAGTTTTGATGCTGGTATCCAGCTAGAAATGGTGGCATACGAATTTCATGTACTTAGTTTGATGGTGTTAGAAACAACTGCACACATCAGATGATCATGGTGTTTGAAACAACTGCACACATCAGAGATCTATTCAGATGATATCTGAATCACCAATTTCCACCCAACTGATTTTATCAATCAAATCCCATTCAATTCATAAATGTACCTCATACCTTGCAATTCTTGTGAACAGTGAAGAAAGTTATTGGGGATCGAATTGTAGATGCAGGTACCGCTACAGAGAAAGGAATCCGTCTCTCGATTGCCTTGGGCCAGTTGGGGAACTTAGTCTCGAAAACTACGGAAAAACTCAAAAAGCCACTTCTTCTGTCGCCAAAAATCTTGCTTCTCAGGCATGCGAAGCACACCCATTGCGATGGAGAGATCGATGAATGTTTTCATCTCAGAAACTGTCACAGGTGCCCACTTGGAGCTGGCAGGAGGTGGATTCCTCTGTCTCTCTCTCTCTCAGCATACCGATTTGTCTGTCACAAGTGAAGTCGTTCCCACATCGCGTCTGTGAAGATCAGAGAAGACATGAAGAGGCGTTGCGTCCGAGGGGATTCAATCTTTACTAGGTACTTGCACTAAATTTTCAAACTCAATGTAATGAAATCAAATTAGGCTCAAATTAAAGAGATTCAAGTGACAAACACAGTGATATAAAAATTATCTCTCTATCTTAATTGCCCCGGCAAAACGGTCTGGAATCGTTCCAGAACTATTCTAGAAATGTTCCAGAAGATTCTAGAATGTGATTTCTGGAACCAGAGTCCAAGGTTCTAGAATAATGACAGAAGGTTAAATGAGAATTCAAGGAAGTATTCTAGAAATATTCTAGAATATTTTCTAGAATATTCTAGAATATTCTAGAAAATAATTCTAGAATATTCTAGAATATTCTAGAATGGTAATGAATGTTCTTGAATACTTACAGACGAAGATAGGAAACACAGTTCTAGAATAATTCTGGAATTATTCCAGAATATTCTGGAATGTTATTCCAGAATATTCTAGAATACTGACAGATAATTCTGGAACAATTCAAGATGAAATTCCAGAAAACTCACTGTACATTCTGGAACAATTCAAGAACAATAATATTATTGAGAAGAATAATTAAAGGTAATAGAGTATTTTGGAATTGTTTAGCAACAACATTCAAACAGAATATTTAGATAAGAAACAACAAACCAATATCTGTTAAATGTAGATTATTTAATACAGAGTTTGAAATGGTACATAATGATGATCACTGCATACATAAAGCAAGAATTGCTTACCATAGTTCAGTTGCAACAGTGCACAATGTGTGTATTTCTGAAAAGATTACAATTGCAGTTTTCATTACATTTACAATAATGATGGAATTCTTTTTTTTAAATACATATAAATAAATCATGATTAACTATTCAGAAGTCTTCAGTGTAGTGACTCATGGTTGAGGAAACATTAAAAATAAAACAAAGGAAAAAGAAATGCATATCTTTAGAAGCAAAAGCTTAGAAAATGTTTATGAGACAAATAGGGCAAATTTCCTGTATCAAATCTGATTCGTGCTTGCAAACATTATACAACACTTAGATGGCCTAATTCCTATGACATTATAGCTGAGCTTCAGATAACATTCACTGATTCAGTTCAAATGTCAACTGCCTCAGAGTATTATCTCCTCTGAAACACTGTGAAGGAGCTAAAACATAACACAGTTTTGATGCTGGTATCCAGCTAGAAATGGTGGCATACGAATTTCATGTACTTAGTTTGATGGTGTTTGAAACAACTGCACACATCAGATGATCATGGTGTTTGAAACAACTGCACACATCAGAGATCTATTCAGATGATATCTGAATCACCAATTTCCACCCAACTGATTTTATCAATCAAATCCCATTCAATTCATAAATGTACCTCATACCTTGCAATTCTTGTGAACAGTGAAGAAAGTTATTGGGGATCGAATTGTAGATGCAGGTACCGCTACAGAGAAAGGAATCCGTCTCTCGATTGCCTTGGGCCAGTTGGGGAACTTAGTCTCGAAAACTACGGAAAAACTCAAAAAGCCACTTCTTCTGTCGCCAAAAATCTTGCTTCTCAGGCATGCGAAGCACACCCATTGCGATGGAGAGATCGATGAATGTTTTCATCTCAGAAACTGTCACAGGTGCCCACTTGGAGCTGGCAGGAGGTGGATTCCTCTGTCTCTCTCTCTCTCAGCATACCGATTTGTCTGTCACAAGTGAAGTCGTTCCCACATCGCGTCTGTGAAGATCAGAGAAGACATGAAGAGGCGTTGCGTCCGAGGGGATTCAATCTTTACTCCTTGAGCGCGTCGAAAGGTGTGTCGCATACGAGAACGAAAATTTTCTGTCTGCCACGATCCTAAGTGGAAGTCTAGATACTCTTCCTCCGACGATTCCTCTTCCAACATCTCTCGCATCCACTGGTCTTGTTCAAGCGGATAGATTTCCCGCGCACCGACATCAGGTCAAATTCAGAAATGAATCAGCAGCATTGTCGCTTCCTTCGCTCTCATCCGATGCGGAGTCGGCCATGACGCGAAAAAAGTCAGAACTTCAGTCGAAATATCGGCAAAAATCGCTACAACACAGCTAAAACTTGTCCGATTTCGATCAAACGCACAAGTGTGTAACCGAACTTTTAAGTGCTTCCCAGCTCTGTGCTTCCCAGCAGGCATTGCGATAAATCGGCCACTTCCGTTTTTTTCTTCTATTTTAGATCTTGACGTAAATAACGCGAGGCCGGGTATGATCAGAGACGCGTATGTCGCTCCCATGGACATTGCATATTGGATCCATGGTCACACGGGACTACAATTCCCACTTTAACACCATTATGTTTTTGAAGTCCATGCATTTTTTATTTTGCTTAGTCAGTGAAAAGTAGGAAATCGTAAAACACTTCCTGAATTATATGAACATCAACATCAAATTTACATTCATATATATATGTTGACACGTGTGTGTTGAAATGCTTTGTTGTTCATTTCTTTTTATAAAAAAATCATTTTATTTAATATTTTCTAGAATATTCTTTGAAAGGTCTTGATCTAGAATAATATTCTAAGAAAAAGTAATGTTCTAGAATGTTCTAGAATAATATTCTAAGAAAAAGTATTGTTCTAGAATATTCTAGAATTATTCTCGAACAAAAGAATTCTAGAATCATTCAATCAAATTTA
>JAWQFJ010030340.1:0-16221 GCA_034096865.1 Theodoxus fluviatilis | reverse complement strand
ATTACCCCAGCAATGTATTTAACATCGTCATAACATTTTTTCCAATATCTAGGGCAAAGACAAGAGGCCACTGGTCAGGAGGCCACCGCGTGCCTGTTTGCACGTGTTTCACTCCGTGAACAGTACAATTTTGGAGCGTGATTCACTCAGCGCGACGCTCTCAGCGCACGCTGTGCAGCACATAGGTGTTCAAAGAGCGCTCAATTGCCAACATGAAGCGCTCATGCAGCGCGTTGTACTCCTGTCAACAAGCCTGAAAGCTGTCGATTCGCCGGTCACGTGACGGCGAACCGCCGGCTGATTCCGGCGGTTAAATCGAGCGCGGCCACTTTCTTAGCGTCTATCAACACAACATGCGGCGCAGAAGATTTACCTCCCCTTTAACAAGTGAAGCGCTGCACTATAAGGGTTGATAATTGCAACTACAGGCATATCTCAAGTGATGCAAAAAAAGCAACCCAAACCACCCCGGTCACACACACGCCCGAAGATGACACGTGTAAAGGGAGGTAACTCTTAGTAGCCAACAAGTATCCCCCCCCGGTTGCAAGATGTGCTGCGTGCGCGTGTCACAGTTCCTGCTATCCATCTTCCTCTTACTAATGGTGAGTAATTAACCGACATGCTTTTTCACACCAGTTTTTCTTCGTTTTCCAATTGTATTTCTCGACAATGTTAGCTTAAACTGTTCTGAAAGAAGGATCTACAGAATTTACCCCGGGATTTCCTGCCGATTAGATCGACTGGCGCAGTCGTCTGTCAACAGCTGGCGATTAATTAATAAAGAGAGCCGAAAGTTGCGATTCCTCGCTAAAGCCAAAAGGATGTACACCATGCACGCGGCTTCTTAGCATGGCCTCGGAGCCATTTACAGAAAGTTGTTCTGCTCTTTCGGAACTGCAAAATGCTCCCTGGTCGTCTGTCAATAATTCTTAGAATACTTGTCCGTGATGCAAATCATGATGAGTGTCTCACAGCATCTCAGATCTCTCTCTCTCTCTCTCTCTCTCTCTCTCTCTCTCTCTCTCTCTCTCTCTCTCTCTCTCTCTCTCTCTCTCTCTCTCTCTATGAAAAGAAGAGTAGAAGACAAGCAACCGACTGTTTCTTTCATGAGCAAGTCAGGCCCTGAAGAGGGCCGTTTGGGGGTTGTACTGCCGCCGATGCGGGTAATCACCGCTACAGGATGGAGAGGCAGCGGGTTGGCAGGGGCGTGCAGCGATGCTCTGTATTTCTTTACGGCAAGCTTTCGAAGCTGAGGCTTCTTCATCAGGCCAAAGTAACAAGGCTGGCTGTGGAAAAGAAATATATACTGTGACAAGGGCCGGTGAAACACGTGCAGGGCGGCGAGGTAGTGAGGAGAGTTCAGTGAAGGAAGCCAAAAGGAGTGCTTTGCACCAACATCACGGGGCGGGAGCGGCCTCAACAGGGTAAGCACTAAAAAGGCATGCGGGGACAGCTTCATCGATAGTGACTCAGGAGTCCCATGTCCCTATTGAGGCCATCCTCGTGGGTGTGGAATTTGGACATGAGTTTGACCCCCAAAGGGCCCTCTTCAGGGCCTGACTTGCTCATGAAAGAAACAGTCGGTTGCTTGTCTTCTACTCTTCTTTTCAGTAACTGTACACCCGACCCCGGCACTTAGATATATCCACTCTCTCTCTCTCTCTCTCTCTCTCTCTCTCTCTCTCTCTCTCTCTCTCTCTCTCTCTCTCTCTCTCTCTCTCTCTGTCTCTGTTTTTTTTTAAGCAAGACACTTTGAAGTTTGACAAACTTTTAGTGGAGCAGAGTCACTTTTCCCCTGAAGTCCAAGAACTTCACAGCAGTGACGTGATGAGGTGAAAAACACAAGTGTAACTGGGGTTCTGTATTCAGGCCTACCTGGGCGAGGTGGTGACGCTGACGCCAGAGGAGTGTCGGGAGCTGGGCATGGCTACCGGCCTGATGTGCAGCACTTGTGACGAGCTGGACCGCTTTGAACTGGCGCTGCTCAAGGAGGACTGCCACCAGTGCTGCCAGGAGGACAAGAACGGCCCCAGCCAGCAGGTAGAGTCTCCTAGACACACATTGTCTTGAAATTTCGCCCGCTTACCTCTAGGGATCCATAGCTACACACCTGGAATCAAATAATCCTCCTTTTACATGTAAGAATCCATACACACACACTTGCATATCCTGTAGACGTGCACCTCACCTCCAATATCCCTCATTTTCAGAAGACAGAGAAATATAACTTCGTTTGTTAAAGACGGTGAACTCCAGTGACATGGCTTGCGAGGGAAGGGGGCAAGGGAGAAAGCTGTTGACACCCGAAGGAGCTGCAACATCACTGGTACACTGAACTTGTGTGAACCGGTGAACTGAAGTGAGAGAAATGTTGGGGTGGGAAAGAACCAAATCCTTCTTTGAACATGTAAAAAGCCTGTAAAGTGTGTACGAAACAAGCTGGGGGATTTTCGCTTCATGACTGCATTGTTGCTTGAATCCAGTTTCTATCAGTGATGGCACTTTTTGTGACTTCCAGCTCCTACCCTACGGTGAGCTGTTAGTGTGTGGATGAAAATTGGGGAAGTACCCTCAGGTGCAAGGTAAAATCCCTTTGCAGTTGTTACTTTTCATTGCTTTCTTTCATTGCTTTCTTTCATTGCTTACTTTGTGTAGGTCTTCTCTCTCTCTCTCGTAGTTTCTCTTCCTTTTCTTGCTCATTTGTTGCCCTCCTTCTCCTCCTCCCTCTCCTCCCCCCCCCCCCCTCCTCCTACCCCTACCCCTTCCCCACCCCACCCCCTCCTCCCTCCTCCTCCCTGCTCCTCCTCCTCCTCCTCCTCCTCACATTTCATACACACTTGATTTGATCACTGCTGATGAAGTGTACTTTTCTAACGGGCACAAAGGCCTTGATCAAGAGAAACTGAGGACCAGTGATGAAGATGGGAAAATGATGGGAAGTGGATAGAGGTTGACATTTAGATGTGCTGGAAAGACTCTGGAGACAGGCATGGCCACTGCCGCATGGACCCATTGTGGTGACAAATTAACACGGTGCATGCACAGAGTGGAGAGTGTCTTTACTGGTGGTGGTGGTGACATTTACAAGGACAGCAGTAGCTGCTACATGCATTACCTAGGTATGCCAAGATTTATCATAGACTCATCTTGACACTTGTGAATGTGGAATTAGAATAAATGACATCAGAAGAGGGAGATGTAAAAAGGTGCTTTTTTATGTTGTCACAACAAATTGTTTTTGAGGCTACTCTGTCAGCATTGTGCCGTCATAGAGAACATTGTTCAGGTGTGTTTCCTCTGTCAGAAGTAAGTGGAAGTGACTTTGATGCAATGTTCTGCTTGTGCAGCTTTCATCAAGAGCGACCGCCCCAGCCAGTTTCCGGGTCTGAGCATCCGCTACGTGCGTGGTGCCGACCCCATCATCAAGCTGCTGGATGAGAACCACCAGGTGCGCGAGACGCTCGGCATCGAAAAGTGGAACACCGATGCTGTGGAACAGTTCTTCCATGAACGCCTGAGGAAGTAAACCCCCCCCCCCCTCCCCAGTTGTCTCCCCCTTGTCTGCTCCCCTTGGGACAGGGCAAGAGAGAAAGAGTTAATGTGTGTGCTGTCGTCTTGAAGGGTTAATGTATGTGCTGTTGTCTTGAAGGGTTAATGTATGTGCTGTCGTCTTGAAGGGTTAATGTATGTGCTGTTGTCTTGAAGGGTTAATGTATGTGCTATCAAGAGTGAGCTGTTGTCTATAGAAGCCGTACCAAGGTACAACTGTCTCCACAGAAAAATTCTGTTATTTCTAGGAAAGTTAATTGGGTAAATTTGTGTTGTGTTTTCATAAATTCGGGAGCTTTCAGAAAATTTAAATTTTGCTGGTTATTGTGCATCTTGATATGGGGTGTGTTACTTCACGTTGGGCAAAATCAAATTGTATGCTAAGCCAAGTGTGATCGAATCCATTTCTGTAGATTTTCAGGTGAATACAGAAAGTGCGTAAATTATGAACATGCATTTGTTGCATGGGTTGTGTGGGGCTTCTGTGTGAGTGTGTGTATGTGTGTATGTGTGCATGCGTGTGCGTGCGTGAATGAGAGAGAGGGCCAATCAGCAAGCACCTTTCACTCCAAAGCTGTCCCAAGGGGAGGGAGTCTTGAGTCTCTGTATGAAGTCCTGGCAACAAACCAAACGGGGTGCCAGGATGGATGAAGGAGAGTAGAGATGGGGAGACATCTCCTTGTCACTGAAGTCCATGTACATCTTGGGTGAAATCATTAATCAACTACTTTTCACGAAGTCCATGTACATCTTGGGTGAAGTCATTAATCAACTACTTTTCACGAAGTCCATGTACATCTTGGATGAAGTCATTAAAATTAAGCAACTACTTTTCACTAAGTCCATGTACTTCTAACATATAGTAGCTAATTGATGTGGACATATCTGGGCAGTCTGTTGTGACCGTGGCATCATCGCTGTCCCATTACTTGACTTTTGCTTTCATTCATCATCTGGCTGGGAAGATTTCTTTGTCCAGGTCTTACACTCTGGAAGTGTTTGTTGGAAATGAATGACTCAAAATAAAAGGAGGAGATGATACCCTGACTGCTGGTGTTCCTTGCCTTGGGCCTCGTGTTTCCTGTGTCTCGTGTCGCTTGTCTGTCCACACAGCCGTGTTTCCTGTGTCTCGTGTCGCTTGTCTGTCCACACAGCCGTGTTTCCTGTGTCTCGTGTCGCTTGTCTATCCACACAGCCGTGTTTCCTGTGTCTCGTGTCGCTTGTCTATCCACACAGCCGTGTTTCCTGTGTCTCGTGTCGCTTGTCTGTCCACACAGCCGTGTTTCCTGTGTCTCGTGTCGCTTGTCTGTCCACACAGCCGTGTTTCCTGTGTCTCGTGTCGCTTGTCTGTCCACACAGCCGGGTTTCCTGTGTCTCGTGTCGCTTGTCTATCCACACAGCCATGTTTCCTGTGTCTCGTGTTGCTTGTCTGTCCACACAGCCGTGTTTCCTGTGTCTCGTGTCGCTTGACTGTCCACACAGCCGTGTTTCCTGTGTCTCGTGTCGCTTGTCTGTCCACACAGCCGTGTTTCCTGTGTCTCGTGTCGCTTGTCTGTCCACACAGCCGTGTTTCCTGTGTCTCGTGTCGCTTGTCTGTCCACACAGCCGTGTTTCCTGTGTCTCGTGTCGCTTGTCTATCCACACAGCCGTGTTTCCTGTGTCTCGTGTTGCTTGTCTGTCCACACAGCCGTGTTTCCTGTGTCTCGTGTCGCTTGTCTGTCCACACAGCCGTGTTTCCTGTGTCTCGTGTTGCTTGTCTGTCCACACAGCCGTGTTTCCTGTGTCTCGTGTTGCTTGTCTGTCCACACAGCCGTGTTTCCTGTGTCTCGTGTCGCTTGTCTGTCCACACAGCCGTGTTTCCTGTGTCTCGTGTCGCTTGTCTGTCCACACAGCCGTGTTTCCTGTGTCTTGTGTCGCTTGTCTATCCACACAGCCATGTTTCCTGTGTCTCGTGTCGCTTGTCTATCCACACAGCCGTGTTTCCTGTGTCTTGTGTCGCTTGTCTATCCACACAGCCATGTTTCCTGTGTCTCGTGTCGCTTGTCTATCCACACAGCCGTGTTTCCTGTGTCTTGTGTCGCTTGTCTATCCACACAGCCGTGTTTCCTGTGTCTCGTGTCGCTTGTCTATCCACACAGCCATGTTTCCTGTGTCTCGTGTTGCTTGTCTGTCCACACAGCCGTGTTTCCTGTGTCTCGTGTTGCTTGTCTGTCCACACAGCCGTGTTTCCTGTGTCTCGTGTTGCTTGTCTGTCCACACAGCCGTGTTTCCTGTGTCTCGTGTTGCTTGTCTGTCCACACAGCCGTGTTTCCTGTGTCTCGTGTCGCTTGTCTGTCCACACAGCCATGTTTCCTGTGTCTCGTGTCGCTTGTCTATCCACACAGCCGTGTTTCCTGTGTCTCGTGTCGCTTGTCTGTCCACACAGCCGTGTTTCCTGTGTCTCGTGTCGCTTGTCTGTCCACACAGCCGTGTTTCCTGTGTCTCGTGTCGCTTGTCTGTCCACACAGCCGTGTTTCCTGTGTCTCGTGTCGCTTGTCTGTCCACACAGCCATGTTTCCTGTGTCTCGTGTTGCTTGTCTGTCCACACAGCCCTGTTTCCTGTGTCTCGTGTTGCTTGTCTGTCCACACAGCCGTGTTTCCTGTGTCTCATGTTGCTTGTCTGTCCACACAGCCATGTTTCCTGTCTCGTGTTGCTTGTCTGTCCACACAGCCGTGTTTCCTGTGTCTTGTGTCGCTTGTCTATCCACACAGCCGTGTTTCCTGTGTCTCGTGTTGCTTGTCTGTCCACACAGCCATGTTCCTGTGTCTCGTGTTGCTTGTCTGTCCACACAGCCGTGTTTCCTGTGTCTCGTGTTGCTTGTCTGTCCACACAGCCGTGTTTCCTGTGTCTCGTGTTGCTTGTCTGTCCACACAGCCGTGTTTCCTGTGTCTCGTGTTGCTTGTCTGTCCACACAGCCATGTTTCCTGTCTCGTGTTGCTTGTCTGTCCACACAGCCGTGTTTCCTGTGTCTTGTGTCGCTTGTCTATCCACACAGCCGTGTTTCCTGTGTCTCGTGTTGCTTGTCTGTCCACACAGCCATGTTCCTGTGTCTCGTGTTGCTTGTCTGTCCACACAGCCGTGTTTCCTGTGTCTCGTGTTGCTTGTCTGTCCACACAGCCGTGTTTCCTGTGTCTCGTGTTGCTTGTCTGTCCACACAGCCGGGTTTCCTGGGTCTCGTGTTGCTTGTCTGTCCACACAGCCGTGTTTCCTGTGTCTTGTGTTGCTTGTCTGTCCACACAGCCGGGTTTCCTGTGTCTCGTGTTGCTTGTCTGTCCACACAGCCGGGTTTACTCCTGCAGTTAGTGGAGATCAACCAAGCATGACCAGCTTTGGAGAAAGCCGTTGAGTCAGAAATGCATGCCTTCTTTCCTGCGCTGTGGGTTATTTGCACAGACTGGAACTGTCTGAAGGCATGGTCCCTGTACATACCTGGACAGTTGCTACGCGGACTCGCAGGCAATGCTCAGGACTGGAAAATTGCTTCCTTAACTCAACAAGGGAGTCGCTGGTCCCACCTCAGTGGGTGATTTTGCAGAGCCTTCTCTGGAAGAGACTTTGACTGGTGCTTTCCCTGAAACTCAAACAGACAAATGGTAATATCAAAGAGAAAAACCACTTCTCAGAAGAAAATGCAGCGATCCATGCTGGACTGATCAGCAAGCCAGCCCAACCAGCCACCGACCTCAGTCTACCCCATCGTGTCCAACGGTGCCAGATATGTGGGACGACGGTTAGCCATGATCAACCAAGGAAGATGACTGACCTGACATCAGCATGGCATTACAGACTCCGCCTTTCAGCACCCCACAAACTGCAGAACAAGATGTTCAGCGGCCCTGACACTGTGGCCCTAGCCCATGCACTGTGGCCCTAGCCCATGCACTGTGGCCCTAGCCCATGCACTGTGGCCCATGCACTGTGGCCCTAGCCCATGCACTGTGGCCCTAGCCCAAACACTGTGGCCCTAGCCCATGCACTGTGGCCCTAGCCCATGCACTGTGGCCCTAGCCCATACACTGTGGCCCTAGCCCATGCACTGTGGCCCTAGCCCATGCACTGTGGCCCTAGCCCATGCACTGTGGCCCATACACTGTGGCCCTAGCCCATGCACTGTGGCCCTAGCCCATACACTGTGGCCCTAGCCCATGCACTGTGGCCCTAGCCCATGCACTGTGGCCCTAGCCTATACACTGTGGCCCATACACTGTGGCCCTAGCCCATGCACTGTGGCCCTAGCCCATACACTGTGGCCCTAGCCTATACACTGTGGCCCTAGCCCATGCACTGTGGCCCATACACTGTGGCCCTAGCCCATACACTGTGGCCCTAGCCCATACACTGTGGCCCTAGCCCATGCACTGTGGCCCTAGCCCATACACTGTGGCCCTAGCCCATACACTGTGGCCCTAGCCCATACACTGTGGCCCTAGCCCATGCACTGTGGCCCATACACTGTGGCCCTAGCCCATACACTGTGGCCCTAGCCCATACACTGTGGCCCTAGCCCATGCACTGTGGCCCTAGCCCATGCACTGTGGCCCTAGCCCATGCACTGTGGCCCTAGCCCATGCACTGTGGCCCTAGCCTATACACTGTGGTCCTAGCCCATGCACTGTGGCCCTAGCCCATGCACTGTGGCCCTAGCCCATACACTGTGGCCCTAGCCCATACACTGTGGCCCTAGCCCATACACTGTGGCCCTAGCCCATGCACTGTGGCCCATACACTGTGGCCCTAGCCCATACACTGTGGCCCTAGCCCATGCACTGTGGCCCTAGCCCATACACTGTGGCCCTAGCCCATACACTGTGGCCCTAGCCCATGCACTGTGGCCCTAGCCCATACACTGTGGCCCTAGCCCATGCACTGTGGCCCTAGCCCATGCACTGTGGCCCTAGCCCAAGCACTGTGGCCCTAGCCCATACACTGTGGCCCTAGCCCATGCACTGTGGCCCTAGCCCATGCACTGTGGCCCTAGCCCATGCACTGCGCCAGGGGATGCTCGGTCATGCAAGCGACAGCCCGGTACAAAATAACGGTCTGTGTACAATACAATACAATACAACTTTATTTGTCCCACAACAGGCAATTCAAGTACACTTTATGAGGCAGCAATAAAATAATCAAATAATAATCATAGTAGAAGAATACATAAAAATAATGTGATGGGATAAATACATATGAAAAGAAACAGCACACTCGCATGCACACACACTCCTTGCAAACCTCAGCCTCCACAGCACATCACAGGCAACACCAACACAAGCAAGTATGCATAAGAACAAGCAAAATGTAGTCAAAGGGAAACAATTCACCCAACACAAGTGGGCGAAAATCCAAAGCAACAGCATCAACTAAACCTAAGACCGCAGCAAAAACAACAAGAACAACACATCTAACTGTTCAAAAGTCTGACGGCATATGGAATAAAAGATTTAGAACCTCGGTTCCTTTTAAAGGGAGGCACAGAGTATCGGCATCTAGATGGAAGCAAAGAGAACTCTCTCCTCAGACAGTGGTCCGGAATTTCCTAAATTCTCACCGCTTTCTTCAAAATTTGCTGATCACAGAAAGAGGAAAGGTCTCTCTGCTTTACTCCAATGATCTTGGAACAGACGTTGACAATAGCATTTAAACTGTTTCTATCCTTAACGGTCAAGCTGTTGAACCAACAAACAAACGAAAAAGTCAACAAACTTTCAATAAAGGACTGATAAAACAAGCAGAGGATTTTCGTGTCGACAGAAAATGATTTCAGTTTTCTCAACAGGTACATTCTTTGGTGACCACGTTTAACGATAGTGTGTGTGTTTACATCCCATTTCAGCTGACTGTCAAAAACTGTCCCCAAATACTTGTAAGTGTCAACATCAACAGACTGCTGGAAGAGAGGCTGGAAGACTGCACCAAGCTGATCAGCACAATAACGTAGAGTTTTGCCACAAATGCCATCCGGCCCAGATGCTGTTAACATTTATAGATATAAACATTTTAGTAACAGTCTCTTGAGGAATAACAACAGCATCATGACCTTGTGCAAGTGACAACCTGAAATCAGAAACGACAGCAGAAAAATCTTGCTTTTCAAAGCGATAATAAAAATGGTTCAAAACGTTAGGAACATCAGCATCAACAACACCTTCAAGTTTGACAGGTTTCTTAGTGCAATCAATTTTCTGGTTTACAGATGACATAGTTTTTATTCCTTGCCATGCAGCCTTAAGATTACCACAACTATTGTGACTCTACTTTATCTTTATATTCCCTTTTGGCTGTCTTAATGGCATTGCGAAACTCTCTATTGATCATCTTCTTATCATGCTCACTTCCACTGAAAAACACACGTTTCTTTTTATTCGGAACTTCCTTTAGTTCTTTGGTCAAACAAGGCTTGTTGTTTGGAAATACCACACACTGTTTTACAGGAATAACGGTGTCAACACAAAAAGAAATGTACGACGAAATCACATCCACTAGTTCATCCAAACTATCACAAGCATTATGAAACACACTCCAGTCAGTACAATCAAAACATCCCTGTAAACAAACAATGCTATCAGCTGCCCAACACTTCACAGACTTCACAACACGCTGTAAGCGATGAAAAACAGGCGTATACACAGGTGCCAGGTAAACACTATTGTGGTAAGAACCACCAAACGATGGCATAGGCCTAGCTTGCTAAGCCTCAGGTACCATAGCGCAAGTCCAGTATGGTGTTTCTCTTGTCGTTCCACAAGTCACATATTGTTCATAGTTTTTCAGTGTTTTGTTGAGTTGACAATGAATGAAATCACCAAGGATGAATTTCGGAGCATCAGGAGAAATAGAGTCTAATTTGTGAGTGACGTCAGCAATCAGCTGAGCGGCAACAGTAGCATTAGCACGTGGGTGAATGTAAACAAGAGTATAAAACAGTTGTGGAAACTCTCTAGGCAAGTAATAAGGACGAAATGAAATGGTAAGAAGTTCGATATCGGGAGTGCAGATCTTCTCTCTCACTACCACAGTGTTGCAGTACCGTTCATTCACATAAACTCCCCCCCCCACCAGTGGATTTCTTGGTGACATCATTACCGTCTCTATCCAGTCTGATGGAACGGCCGAAGCCAGTGATTCACAAGTCTTCATCTCGATCATTATCGCCTAACCGTGTTTCAGTGAAGGCGAATAGGCATGTGTTTTGGTAATCCTTTTGACAGCGTACGTAGGCCTCCAGTTCGTCCGTCTTGTTGCGAATGGACTGCACATTCGAGAGCAAAATTGATGGCAGTGGTGGGGGCTCTGCGTCGATCATTCAGGCCAAACTTCCGAAGTTTCTCATGTCTCATGTGTCTCTCATGCTGGAATGTGGAGGGCTTATTAACAAAACTGTCAGGGCCTGGTTTTATGGAGTGTGAAATATAATTTTGGTACATTTAAAAATGATTACATAGTGCCACATTCTCCAGGAATCAAGCTCCCCCAGCGTACGTTTCATCAAGCATGGCCATTGTCAGAGCTTTCTTGCTGGCGTCACAGTGCTCGTCTTTTGTGGTGTAATGGGGTACTGTGGTACAGATGTTGACGTTGTTCAGTGCAGTTTTCCAAGGTGGAGGATCGTCTTTGCGGGTGAAGGGTTCTACTTCTGCTGGAAGCAGGTCTTGATGCTTTCTCAACAGTGCTCTGCTTTCTAGAACAAAGCTGGATCTTTTCAGCCTTTTTGAGCTGAGGTGCTTCCCTCTGTTGTGCATCAGGTGATCCTCTAAGAACCTTGCCCTCATGTTCTGCATCACGGCTTTGCACTCCCTTCTTTTCTGAAGCGGTGGGATGCCTGTTGTTTGCTCCATGTTCTCTATAGGCGTAGATCTGACAGCGCCTGTGATGATTCGTAGGGCCTGGTTCTGGACTCTGTCAAGGGTCTGTTAGTGCGACTGGGCAGCTGTCATCCAAGAGTTGGAGCCGTACTCTAGGTGTGGTCGTACTGTGCCCTGGTACACCGTCTTGAGGATCTTCTCATTGGCTCCCCACTGTGTCGCTGCCAGCTTCCTCATGATGTTGAGCTTTCTTCTGGCTTTCGCTTCTGCACTTTGCATCTGTTGTTTCCATGTCATCCTCCTGTCAAAAATTACTCCCAAGTATGTCTGTTGGTCTTCATACTGTAGCAGGGTGTTGTCCAGGGTCAGTTTGCCAGGTTGAGCTTTGGTGAAGAGTGTGAATGGAGTGGCTGATGACTTCTCTTTGTTGATGGTGACACACCAGGTGGAGGTCCAACCTGTAATCTTGTCCAATGCTAGCTGCATTCTATATGTGACGGTTGTTGCATACTCTTCTGAGCATCTGAGCACTATGTCATCTGCCCCTATTATACCAACAGAGAAATATCTGGTAATATCCTGTTAACTGAAGACTTAATAATGAAACTCCACAAGCAATCATTTTCATTTGCGGTGACCTAAATGCTAGAATAGCGGATTAGAATACCCATCGAGATGCAGATGAGGAAGCAGATGACATTAGGTTTGATCTGTCGCGCTAGTCTAGTCCCTGATCCTCCTTCAGGGACAGGAGGTCGTAGGACGACAAAATCAATGGCTTTGGGAAAAAATTTTATAAACGTGTCAAGTGCACCATATTGTGGCGTTACATGGAAGTACCGAGGGAGATACTTTGAGGAGATATGTTTATGTGACCCTTTTTCACGAAATGAGTCTTAACTCGCGCATAGCAAAAACGCAGTAGAGGCTGACAAAAGGTGATGAGGGTGGATTTTGTGCATTTTGACGTTTTGGCAAAACTGAATCCTACATACACTTCATTTTCATAATCGACTGTTGGAAAGTTTCTTTTTAGCTTGAAAAACACCAACAATTGCACTTTATTGCACCTACCCATTCAAAAATAGTTTACATTCTCTTCCTCTGTTTAGGATTTTTAGTTGAATAATAACAATCATTTGCTGTCAAGATCAAATACTTTTCCATCTATTTATCATTATATGTTCAGAAATAGATTTTCTCTACCAACCTGCCAAATTTTGAGCTGATGCATACATTAAAAAGGCCCGTTGCTAAGGAAAAACTGTGGATAAAGTTGTTATCTTTGACCGTTGATTTATCAAAATAGCCGTCAGAAAACCACCTCTCTTTGAGTGAGCATAACTTGAACAGTTTTTGGAGTTGAAGTTTGATTTTTATATCAAATGAAAGATAATTTGTTTTGCAGATTTTGAAAAACAAATATTTCAAAATCCAATTCTTACAAGTTAAGACTAGGTTTGTGAAAACGGGTCACATACATCTCCACTTGGGAACAGTATCATTGATTATGGACAGGTGGTTGTAAACTATCTCCCATATCTATATTCCATTTAAATGTTGCTGCTGGCATTGAATCCGATCATATGCCAAAAGTATTTCGATTTGGCCCAAAGCAATCTTCGAAATTATCATCTGAATAATTATCTGATGCCAAAATCATACTCTATGTTGGTTTGGAACCCCAGTAAAAATAGGATCAATTCTAGAGAAATTGATTAACAACTGTGGGGCGTGCTACAGATAATAGACACTTCTGAAGGCTTGACACATTCTGTATACCCGAGTCAGTAAGCGAAGTCTCTAGTGGACTAGAATGAAGTGGATACTGCAAAGGTTCACACAAGTTTTGACACGGTGTAGCGTAATATTTGGTTCATCGTAGCGGATGGTTCTGCGCATGCCCATGAGCCGGAAGTGACAGCACGTTCTTCCTATAGTCCGTTTAAACATTGCTGCCGCCACTCCGCCTGACTGACTTGGCACGCCCTTGGAGTTATGCTAAGATCCGGCCGCGTTAATGTATCTGCGTTTTGTGACAAACGTCTTGCTCGGAGGTACTGTACTCCATGCACCTTAACGGTCCGCGTGATTCGGGTGTAATCTTAAGCGAAACGACGTTCCGAATGTTTCCGACTTCGACTATTTCAGCAGCGCCAATAAACGTCGTTTCGCTTAAGATTACACCCGATTCACGCGGACCGTTAAGGTGCATGGAGTACAGTACCGCCGAGCAAGACGTTTGTACCAAAACGCAGATACATTAACGCGGCCGGATCTTAGCATAACTCCAAGGGCGTGCCAAGTCAGTCAGGCGGAGTGGAGTCAGCAATGTTTAAACGGATTTCTGAAACGGAAATTCAGTCCGAGTTTTGTCCCTTTACTTCTGGCGGTTCGGTAGACTGGTCAAAATAGAAGCTGATGTGATGATCGCTAGATCGTGGCAAAAGGATGACATTAAAGCATGCAAAAAGATTAATTAGATTAAAAACTAATCGAAAATAGTCATATTAGACTGTTTTAACGTATACTTTCTGCACAAAACCCACAGAAGATAAGTCAACAAACCTCACTGTACGTACCTAGCTGGCTAGCAGACGAACGCGATCGAACCGTAGTCACTCCTCCAGCAGCAAGGAAATCCGTCCAGTAGTTTTTGAGAAATCAGCCGTGAAGTCGGGACAGACAGACAGAGACAGATAAAGTCTGTAGGACCTCCAGTAAACCTGGAGGGATAAAGTCTGTAGGACCTCCAGTAAACCTGGAGGGATAAAGTCTGTAGGACCTCCAGTAAACCTGGAGGGATAAATGCATATATCAAAACCCATCCACTTTAGTATCGCAATCAAAACGCAACTCAAGACTGGATATATCAAAAGCCATCCAGTTTGATACCGCATCCAAGACTCGGCTATCATTCTTCATTTGTTCCCTTTCTTGTTGACTGTTCTAGTTTTGGCAGTCTTCTTTGAAACCTGGCCAGGTTTTCTGCTCTTTTCTTTGGGGGCGATCTCAATGATAGGCTATCTGTTGCTGATCTGGACATCGTTTGCGCAGCTTCCAAAACTCGTTTCAGTATCCGAGTCATGTGTCGTTTTCGGCTCTCGCTGGTCATTCCTTGCCATGCTTCTGGTGGTAACTCAATTTTGCGAATTGGTCATGAAGTGTCAAGTCTCCTCTTCCAACGATGCTTCTTTCCATGTCAGAAAACTGACCTTTGACGACTGCGTAGATCCTTCACCAAGTCTGGCTGTGTTCACTTTGTGTTCAGAAAGGTATTTGCAGTAAATATTACTAATGAAGCTATTGTTAGTTTCCTTCATCGCTTCATTTCACAGGCAGTTTATTGGTGTTTTCTTTGTTTTAGAACCTGATAAAAATTATTAAAATAAAGATAGGAAAAAAACAATAAATGGTCCAATTTAACATTTTAATGGTTTTTGAAGGTGTTTTTCGGCGGCATTTACTCGAGTTTTCCGGTGTCTTCCGGTGTTTTCCAGTGTTTTCCGGTGTTTTTCGGTGTTTTCCGTTGTTTTCCGGTGTTTTCCGGTGTTTTTCGGTGTTTTCCGGTGTTTTCTGTCTTTTATAACTACCCGCTCTGCCTGTAGAGTCCATGCTGGTGCAGCAGCTTTTGAACAGAGAAGATCGAGAGATGCTGCTGTGAGGCGAGCCACCAGGAAGTCCAGAGCCAGCAGTTTGTCTTCCCCTGGTCAGCCACCTGCATTTCCCTGTCCACACTGCAACAGACTCTTTCGGGCCCGGATCGGTCTCACTAGCCATCTGAGGACCCACAACCAGATGAAACGATGACATCTATTCTATGGTCCTCATCGATCCCGATGGACGAACATCAAGCAAAAATTACCTGTGAGTGACTGTGACGTAAAAAATACCTGTGACGTAAGCATAATCTCGTCCTGCTTTTTTACTATGCAA
This sequence comes from Theodoxus fluviatilis, assembly GCA_034096865.1. Lineage (NCBI taxonomy): Eukaryota > Metazoa > Mollusca > Gastropoda > Cycloneritida > Neritidae > Theodoxus > Theodoxus fluviatilis. The sequence goes on along the minus strand of JAWQFJ010030340.1, from coordinate 897 downwards.
AATACAATGCTGGCTCTTCTTATTGTCTCAAGTTCTTTGATATAATGCAAGACGAGCTATATCTCTCGCTATGCAAGTTTTATTGCGCAGTCGAAAAACGCGAGTGAAAACTAGAGGAAGGTAGGGGTACTATGTGTCACGCGCTGGTTCACTCCGCTCCTTTACGCCATGTTATATCCTATTTTCTTGTTGCTCTTGATGGGAAAAGGATCATTCGTTTTGGTGTGTCAAATGATTTGCACGTGATTGGTTGTGCTCTCAGTGTTGTGCTCTGGCATTTTTGTTTTGCTCTTAATAACCCAACCTGCTGCACTTAGACTGTATACTAGCCGCCACGCATGCAAGTCTAGCACTAGGAACTATGTAAAGGCTACAATACACAGCCTACCTCATAGAATTTTTCAAGTTCAAGTTCAAGTTCAAGTTTAAGTTTCAAATAGTACATTTTTGGAGGCTAGGTCAGTCTGTCGAAAGCTTTCTCTCGGTGCCCTGTTCTTGGGCGGTGCTGTTCACGGGGTTTCGTGGCAGTGTTGGGTCTTGCTTGGGCAGACCTGAGCGATGTATTCGCTGGTTTGTGTCGACGTTCCTGGGGGTGCATATTGTCACCTGTCTAGATTGTACCCGAGTCTGAAGCCCTCCTGACTGTGGGCTGACATGGTCTGTCTTCGATCCTATTCTTGCTCTTTTCTGGGTCTGGGAGGTAGCTCCCCACCTCTTCGTTTATCGCTGTGCTTTTGAGATCTCTGGCAATGTCGTTGTGTACAAGAAGTAAGAAAGTAATACGTGCTATAGTTTGTTTATCTTTTAGCTGACCACTATTTTCTATAGTTTACATGACGTTGAAATCTCCGGTGCAATTAGGAGAAGAATGACGTCACGGATGACATCAAGGAGGAA
>JAWQFJ010030339.1:0-31077 GCA_034096865.1 Theodoxus fluviatilis | reverse complement strand
TTGCATAACATTTTTCTGATTTATACAGGCCATAGAAGGACTAGCCGTCTATTCGATCACTGTAAAGCACAATATAGTAATGCTCATGAGTTGAGCAGAACAATGTTTTACATTATACAAGCTGCATCAAAGTCGTACATCCATAAACCACTAGGTGTGCTAAATCCATAATGTAGCATTAGGCCCACCTAGCAGACCACACTGCCTGAATCATACTGCGTTGTGTTGTGGCTTCCTCGTTGGAGATTTGCTCTCTCCGAGTGTTCTCTGGTTTCTTTCATCTTGCAAATGTTAAGTCCATGCAAGATTATGATTTATATTTGTGTTAGTCTGTTGTCTCAGAAAGTACACATGGCACTACCACTACACCTGGCACAAATGTTGATCTTTCAACGCACATCTTTAGTGTTGATTTTTCTCAAAGTGGGGGAGAGATACATGGGTGAACAGTAGCAATTGCATTTGTTCCAGGAACTGTGTGCCCTGCTGGTTGTAAAGGGCCTCTATGACTGTGGCCAGCTGGTCTAGCTGACTAGACATTTGCAGTACTTGCAATGCCAGTTTAAGACAACATGTACATAATGGTTGCAAGAGGATATGTGACTGTGCATGAAAAAACAAGGCCAAAACTGGCAAAACAGTTCTTGAGCAAATGCCAAGAAAAGTAATCAGCACACTATGTCATGTAATGGCATTCCTGAACTTTATGTGACAGTAATACAGTAAAGATTTCCTCTATGAGCAGGCTGTTTTTTCTGGTTGTGCATGAATGATCAAATAATATTCTGGTTGATATGACTAATTTTTTCATTTTCCCCACTTAAGCCTGTTTTCTCATCCACAGTCACATTAGAACTGCATGTGGTCACTTTGATTGCATTCTAGTCAAAGATTCACAGAGCTATGGGCACTTTTTAAAGTTCTTTCATGATATAGTCAACTATGGACAGAATATGTCTCAACTATCCAGAATAAAAGGGTGAAACTTACAAAAAAAATGTGGATTCAGTGCTTAAACATTTGACAATGTACTTAACCAATAAACGATTGAACAATGTTGCTCAATCATTCTCAAGGTATGATATTCTGGGAAAATCAGAAATAAACATATGCTGCATGCAAACATGCATGTAATAATAAAAACAAAACCAACACAACACTATCCCACATGAAAATACAACACAAAATTAATACAAAGACTTTGAACCCAAATCTATTCTATGCTTAATTTGTTTTGTAAAGTTGACGTGTTCTTAATTTTCAGTATTCAGTTATCAGAAGACACATACATGGAATGGACTACCTCACAGAGGTGTTATTCATTTGATTGTATTGTTCAGGGCCCGTATTCACAACGGCGATTTATCTTTTTAACACTCGATTTATCCCCTAACCCCGGCATATCTTGATCAGTTAGATAAGGTACGCTCGTCAGAGGATCCTAGGTTGTGCTTTGCTATATATACTGGTTTTCAGCCGAGGGAGAGCGGAACAGACAGTTGGAATCGTCTGAGTTTAAAGATAAATCGGGGGTAAAATAAATCGCCGTTGTGAATATGGGCCCAAGTTTTTTTTGTGGGGGCTGTTTTTACTATCTTTTGCTAGCCTATTCCTGCCTGCAAAAATATGTGAACGGTGTGTATTAAGCAGCTTGTCAGTAACTGAGGTGAATGAGAAAATGATATATTGAAGGTCAAGATTTTAAACTTTTAAGTATTTCTCAATCAGCCTGCATTCATTACAAAAAATATTTACATTTGTATTCCTGTTTATGTTTTTTCTGTTATGCAATGCACAACACATTTCAGAATGGGGGCACACAGCTATCTCCAGCAATAAAATCTGAGCATGCATGCTCACAAACACACACACATGCAAAAACACACACACACATACACACACACACACACACACACACACACACACACACACACACACACACACACACACACACACTCACACACACACAGTACAAGTATAAATATGGGCAATACTTACATAATGTTGCTCCCTCTGGAAGAAGAAAAAAAGAAGAAGAATAAAGTTATCAAAATTTCAATCTCTTTGAAAATTATATTAGAATCTGGGAAATCCCCCACACTGTAACAGTGACACATGTGGTGAAGGTAAAGGTAGTCACATCGTCCATATTTGAGCCTCAATTCACATTACACTTTAACCCCTGATCACAGGGCCTCATAATCACTACCTCACTTGGACCTAACACCAAATACAGAGACAGATAGGACTTGGTTAGGTATCAGCTCCAACTCCACTTCCTGGGGAGCATTCCTAGCCATTGCTGGCTCATGGCTGCTTACAAAGGTTACTGTTCAAGTGAAACGTCCTACTGACCAAGAAAACTGCCAGATTGAAATGAATGAGAAAAATCAGCATAACCTATACAGTACAGGTGAAATACGGATACATGTAACTGGACAAACCATCTTCGAGGCTGTTTTTACCGAGTCAACTCAGAGTTAAGAAGATTAAGTTCCATACAGATAACTTGATATGAAACCTTTTATTATGGTTGTTATTAATATGACCTTGATAATGACTTGGGGTCCTTGGAGTGAAAACACAAGATAATATGAAACAATGTTCAAGGCATCAGAATTAACAGAAAAATTTAGGTTCATCATTTTTGTTCTAGTCAAGGAGTGATTCATATATAACAGCCTCTCACATGAAACAGCAAGGACTGGTGCTTGTTATGCAGACATAATTATTGGCTTGTTTGCAGCTGTCATTTGAGAATGAAGCAACAAGGCAAATTTGTCATCCATTGCTGCTTCACCAGAGGCAAGTTTCCAGGACTAAAATATGCTAGCAAAGTTAGTCAAAGGCAGTTCAGCTAAAGTGAGTTTCATTTCAAAAGATGTTTAACAATTTGTCTGCATGCTCATGGTGAGTAAATATTTCCTCAAGCTGAAAAAACTGCAGAGTTGCTCCATGGAAGGGCGAGTGACAAAAAATAAAAAATAAAGACAAACTAAAGCATTTTGAAGCTGTTTCCAATTGTCACACATTAGTAACATGATAAGTCATGGCTAGTTTTAGTGAGAATCCTATTGTCCTGTGCACTCCATCCCAACTGATAGTCATGAAACATGGTGGCTGTCTTTTGAAGTTTTCCTGCTTCGCATCATAACTAAAAAAAACACTAAATAATATCAGTCTCTACTGTCATTATTAACATGACTTTTTATTTTAACATTAAAAAACACAACAACAACAAAACTTACGAGCTATATCTGGAGTGATGTCTGCACTTCTGACTATATTACTAGTGGGAAAAGCTCCTCGATAACACCTCCAGAGGATTTCTTCATTCTTGGTGGCAGGAGATATTATGTACTTGTGAACTTTAAAATCCCCACTGCCAGAAACACAGCCACAGTCATCACCAGCAGGAAAAGAAGGGGAGCATGCTGTTGATGTATCCACAGAACAACGAGGTGACGTTTCATCTTGGTTCCTATAAAATATGACATTGGCGGCAGCTCCAATAGGAAAAGTGCCATTTTGAACGCAGGTGAGGGTCAGGTTGCCACCAACGCAGGCACTGTCTGCTGCAATTGACAGTGTTCCACTTCCAGTCTGCCCATCCACTGAAACACAAGAATACAAGTTTTAGGTATGTCAGTGAGGCCATTTTGACGTCTGCGCAGAAGCGGTAAAAAGTGTTCCTGTTTTGGGCGGGCTTGCTAAACCGTGTCAAATGACAAGGCTTCTAGTGAGTTATCTATAGCTTCATTAGCTTGGTTGTCAACCAAATTTGGTGACAACAAAGTATACGATAAGATGAAGCGACGTTTTTTATTCGTAGCGCTCTCTTCCGGAAGGGAAAAGAAAAAGAATAGCGGCAAAATCAGCTCTTCAAAAGGTATGATAACATTTCTTACAACAGTTACAAAGGACGTCCAAAGTAAAAAAACGTCGATAGATTACCATTTCAAGATAATTTTTGCCAAGTTTCATCGGTCTGAGTTGTTTAGATCAGTAGAAATTTACGTTGTCCTCTCCATCGTGTGACGGCCATTTCTCATTTTGACCGGTTTTCGGGTGATGACAAGACTGAATTTATGAGCAATTTGACTGTTGTTTTCAAAAAATAAACACGTGGATGTGGTTAAATGGACATCTTTGTGATTGTTTCTGGGCATTTACAGTGGCTCTAATCCTTTTTTTAAAGTGAGAAAACTGTTTTGGTGATCAACAGGTACACAGAGGTTCTTGTCACGTGACCAAATCGCAGTATTTTAGATTGGCGGATTAGGTCTTTGCTGTCTGCTACATCATGTATGTTGTGGTTTGTTTTGCTGTTTGTTTCCAGGCCCAGTATTTTTTCATCTGTCAACACTTGGTTAGATCATCTGCATGATATAAGAAGCCCACCTGCCAAGTTGTGAGATAATTGAGCAAAAAACAACGGAGTTCTGGCCATTTGTAATACAAAACAGAGAAATTTGGGAACACTTGTGTCACAAGCAGGTATAACTGATGATTAATCTTCAGGTTTTGGATCGTTTTCTGTCTAGGGGTAAACTGCACCTACCTACTTGGAACCTTCCATTCCCATTCAAACAATGATGAAATACGTCTGTAAATGAGAGATGGGAATACAGAAATCAAAATTCAAAGGTCTTTAATCATGGATAAGTCAAATATTTAAGAGTGAAATTGCTGATACAATAATCAATGAATTAAATCTAAGCATGACAAGCAAAATAAATCATTCCCCAAAAATATAATCAAACTAAGCGGTCTGCCAAACCAATATATATGATACTTAACTGAGCTTCGACGTTTTCAGCCAATCAGAGGCGAGTGTGCCCGCGCGGGAACGAGAGCGGAGCACAACTGGAGAGAGGGGGAGAGGGGGTTTTGGATATCCATTGAGGAATTCACTTTCACAACCGATGAAAATGAAATGCCCTGCATGGGAGCAGGCAGGCGGTATTCTTTTCCAAGTAGAGGAAACGGGGTCCTGAGACTTGAACTTGGGCTGGCTGTGGTGAAGAGTTCAGGGGATGACCGTAGATGAAGACGCGTAGCTCGGTCCTCCGTGTAGATCATTAGCAGACGATACCGCTATGTTTGTCGTGACAGGCGGCGGGACGGCCGTGAGCATATGGGGGAGGTCGGCGCAATGACGGAGGTAGTCTCCGCTCTACAGCAGGGCTTTTCTCGAACATTGGAGAAATTCTGAAGTCATTTGCCGAGGCAGGGTGACGGTGGCGCATTTTCTGCAGGGGGGAAAACTTTCAGAGGAGAAACTTGTAATACTTGAGGCTGAGGCTTTCCTCCAGGCGAGAGCGAGTGCAGAATTCCATTCAGCACACTGGCGATGCGGAGTCACACGTGGAAAACGGCCGGGCATTGCTCTGCAGCCAAAACCTCATCATTTTTCACAGTTCGCACTGCAGGCGATCATTCGAACAGGGCGCCCTCTACCATCATGGTCTGTTCCTGTGAAAAAACTAGAACGGGCACCCCGTATCTCTATACAACACGGGTTTAAATATGACAGCCAAAATCTTCTCGCTGTTTTCGTCCAATCACATCATTAGAGATGGTCTTGAGTCTCGTTTTCCTCCAACTGACCAATCACTTGTCCGTCTAACCAGTCATTTCTCATTGATCAGTTAATCGAGCCACCTCATTTGTCCGCCTTCTGAAAAGTTCACTGAGGATTGGTTAATGGTTAAACACAAACCGAGATGTGCTCGATCTCAGATTAAACGTTCTACTAAGTCCATCTCACTGTAGGAAGGAAAACAAGGTTCACTATCCGGTTTCCCTTCCAAGTTTCCACACACATAACACACTTCCTGCAATTAATATTGGTTTGGCAGAAATATCTAAGCTACACAATGGCTTGGCAGACGATACCCATCCCACTGCATAAAACAACAGCAACCAACACCAAAGGGGAAATATGCGTTTTGTAACACTTTCTTCCTTCAAATAAACGTCATTTTAAAAAATATTAACCGATTTAAAAATGTTTTTTCTGCAATGTTTCTACTTTTTAGTGCTTTTTAATGGTGTATTTGAATCCTCCACCCCCCCAAAAAAATTCTTTGTGACATACCTACAAGTTTTCTTTGAAAAAAGAGAGTGCAGATTTGTTTATATAGTTTTAATTTGCTGACAGTCTCCCAGTGTCCTAGTGAAGTTTGTATCTTGCTGTCTGTACCCAGAATAACTGAATGGAAGCATTGTCATTCTGGCAAAATATGTCAATGACAATGGGGCTGGGGTTAGAGCAAAAGAGGATCAGAACATTCTGGCAACTCCAACCCATTTCTCCAAACGAACTATATAGACCGCAGGGCGTGGCATCAGATCGTTCAAGTCAGCTCGTCCAAAATATGGACGATGTTCCCATATTATATTATGATAGTACATGGTATTGTGGATTGAAAACAACAAAGTTCCCACTTCGATCAAATTTTGAAAACAGTGAAAAACAACTTTTAAAAGTGCGGATTTGTATGGCAAGGATTGCCTCCCTTTCGAAACAAAACTATACAGGAGTTACTTCCCGTGACACATTTGGGTAGTTTTGGCCAATCAGAAATTAGGTCAGATTTACTGCGGAGTTTCCACCATGGCCGCGTGTGCATGTGCAATACATTTCCAAAATGTAAACAACGACTACATCAAGCCTTTTACCGATATTACGTGGGCAAAAGCCTTGGATTTTGCTTCTGAGTGGAAATTACTTGATGGGGAAGCGAGTTCTGTCAGTGTCGCGTTCAGTGAACAGGTTGAACGTGGGGTTATCGGCGTTGGTTATCAATGATTAACGTGCAATGTGAAACTTCAGTGAAAAAAACGGCTGGTCTCCAAAAACACCAGGTTCTTTTTGGGGTGCTGTGCACAGCCAAAGACTACGCTGTGTTGAGCTGTGCACTGAGCTTCAGTGCAATCCTACCATAAGTATGAATGTAGTGTGCAGACAGAACAACTTTTAGGATGGTTTGAGAGATAAGGGAAACTTTCTAATGTCTCAGTGTTCAATGCATGAAAGCTTGAAAACTCCAAGACAAACCACATGGAATGAGAGGTAAGGTAAATTAAAATGAGCTCTGAATAATGACAATAGTTCTGGAATATGCATATTTTTTGGTGCATGCACATAATCTCAGTTGGTCCATGCTTGTGGAAAAACTGAGAGCTAAATTTCAAGTTCATAAACAGCCAGTGTACATTGTTGCATACAAGGGTGAATTATTGCACTCTGACACAAGCTAAACATTAGAGTGTGTGGTGGTAGTGTTCCCTTGAGGTGCCAACCTGATCTTTGTTTAAGCGATGAATATCAGTTTCAGACCACAAAATCTATAGTTTGTTTCTTACAATCTTACAAATCAGAACATTTTTAGCATGACCAGTTGAGTAGCAATTCTTTATTGTCAAATATATTGATTATTTCCGTTAAAAAAACAAACACACACACACACAAAACAAGCTAATGTATCACATGAGCTATGCATACAATAAAGTTGAAATATAGTGGAAAAACATGCTTCCAACTTAGTCTAAGGTATATTATTCACAAAATCACTTGCCACACATCCTTCAATAGATCAATTGAAGGTCAATGTCCAAATATTCTACAAAGCAACCCGGTCTAAATTCCCATGTTTCTTTCCTCAGTGTAAGATTCCACAGACCATGGTCATAGATGAAGATCACACCATGCAAGTCCAATCAAGTTCAAGTTTGGGTGCCGTATTACGGCACAATTTATTTCATAACCCTAGGGGGCAATTAGAAATTAAACATACATGACAACAACAAAACAAGAAGGGCAAAGCCCATACGACTCACATGCTTGACCTCGACCTTTATATGACCTTGACCTTCAGGTGACCTTCAAGGTCAAGGTCAAACAACTAAACCTACCAATGACATCATACACTAAGAAATGCTTTACACTTTTTTCCTACCAAAATACATGTGACCTTGACCCAAGGTCATCCAAGGTCATGCAACACAAAGCTGTTAATTCAAGACATAGGAAGCACAATGGTGCTTATTGGCACTTTCTACCATGAGATATAGTCACTTTTAGTGGTTCACTACCCCATTTTGGTCACATTTCATAAGGGTCAAAGTGACCTTAACCTTGATGATATGTGACCAAATGTGTCTCATGATGAAGGTATAACATGTGCCCCACATAATTATTAAGTTTGAAACAGTTATCTTCCATAGTTCAGGGTCAAGGTCACTTCAAAATATGTATACAATCCAACTTTGAAGAGCTCCTGTGACCTTGACCTTGAAGCAAGGTCAACCAAACTGGTATCAAAAGATAGGGCTTACTTTGCCCTATATACCATATATAGGTCAGGTATTCAATCTCAAAAACTTCAGAGAAAATTGAGAAAATGTGAAAAATGACTGTTTTTTAGACAACATTTATGGCCCCTGCGACCTTGACTTTGAAGCAAGGACAAGTCACTATGTATGTTTTTTGAGGTCTTGTCATCATACACCACTATGCCACATTTGGTATTGATAGACTTAATAGTATCCGAGAAAAATCCAACCCGGACGCCCGGACACACGAAACGGGTGAGTACATAGACTCACTTTTGCTTCGCATGTGAGTCAAAAAGGCAAAAAAAAGAAGAAAAAAAAGAAAGAAAAAAAAGAAAACATCAAACAAGGGACAAATCAAACAAAGTCAATAATACTGGCTTCTCCGCTAATTTGCAAAACTTTTGAAATAAAATTTAGAAGAACTACTAACTTAGACAATAGTTTCTTCTTATTGCTACCTAACAGTTGCTTAAACTTAAAACTATTTGGTCTTCTACAGAAATACGGTGGCAACAATTTACATCTGATATCTCAAAAAAATTCACAGACAAACACATAGTGAAACTCATCCCCAATATCAGCTGAATTGCATTTAGTGCAAATGCGTTGACATCTTGGAACATTAACAAAGCGTTCTTTTTGTACAGGAAGATTATTGTTCAAAGTTCTATACTTTATAAGTGAGATACATTGGTTATATATGGCAAAATACTAATATATTGATCACATGAAAATATATCTTTATACATTCTATAGTTACAAATGGTTTTAGTATCAACCTCAGTAAACCATTCTTGTATGTACTGGTCATACAAACATCTTCTTACTCTATCTTTGAACCATTTGCAATAGCTAACCCAGCAGTCTTACAAAAATCTATCAATCTAAATCCATAACTGTTAGTATTAGTGTCCTGTGAAACTCGTTCACCAATCATATTATTCACATCATCAAGATTTTCCAATTCTTCACTATCAAAACATGGTAAATGGTGATCAACAATATGCATTGTTTCACATAAGTTACTAGTGCGAGCATTAAAGTCACCAAGTAAGCAAATATAGTCCCTATCAATCCCAAAATTAATAATTGAGCTTCTTCCAAGTCCGCGAAGGCATCCTTATTTTGATATGGTGAGCCTTCCGGTGGGATATATACCGCACAAAATAAAATATCACGGCCAATAATTTCCTTATTCAGTTTGAAGAATAGACCATTCTCACTCAATTCGGTCTCAACAAACCTGTAAAGCCTTTTTACACTGGAATTCACCTTTTCCGTAAACTTGCATTCTTCAAATACAGTTATATTCTTTGAACAATATTCCTTAACTAATACTAATATCCCACCAGATTTCCTTCTATATTTCCCTCTATTTTTGTAAAAGGCAATGTAACCAGGAACATCAACAGTGTCTAAGTCATCAAGTTTACTTTCACTGATGCAAATGATGTCATATTTGGTAATTAGGCAGGTTTCACGATATTGCATACTGCAGTTTACCACTATACACCCAATCATTCATAAAAAATAAAAAGTCAACCAGGGGCCCAAAAACAGTTTGCACAAAGAGTTCAACTTTATTTCTACCTAAAACAGTAAACAAATGTATATGAACATACTTATTTCCAAAGTTATTGATTTTCAAAGACCCTATATCCTGAAACCACAAAAAATGCTTTTACAACTTCAGTGCATCATAACTGCTACAAAATGTTGTTTGGAAGCAACCAATGACAATCATCTTTAACATACACTATGTACACCTTAAGAAAAGTAGTAAACTTGCAATAAAAGTGACAACATTGATCAGAAGGATGGTTGACAGATAAATGATGCTAAATTTAGAATAATTTTGTCTTTACCGTTTCCTGTAGACCTCAGGAGTCATCACTAGATAAAGAAATCATTCTAAAATTGAAAACCAAACATCTATAAATCATATCCACATAACAGATAGATATTTGACTCAATCACAATGACATGGGTGGACTCAAACGACCCCCCCCCCCCCCAAATTCAAAAACGGGGTCAAACTCGCAGTTACTTGCTTCAAGGAAAACAATCCCAAACTTTTTCAATTTCAGTACAACCTAACTTATGGCCATAGGAAAGCAATCAGAAATGCATACATGCAAGCTTTAACTCATTCGCGGCGCGTAGCCTCATACATAGTCGTTGGCGGCGCGTACATTAGCATATTTTTGCCCGCTTACAACAAGGAAAATATGGTATATGGAACTAGTCTAGTCTTGAATTCGTCTCTGTACTATGGTTTGTCAGCTTTAGATCCACACACAGATCTTTCCTGGCCAGACCATAAATTTTATCAGCAATGCACTACGAGGCGCGAAGTAAACAGCGATAAATAATAATAATAATATGTTTATTTATAAGGCGCACTTCCTCCACACAGTCAAAAAAGTACATAGTGGAGCTCTAGGCGCACACGCACACAAAAACACACACACATTATCATCACACAGTCTGAGCCTGAACATGAAACGCACACACGCACGCTATAATACAACATGCATCCTACACGTAAAGACACACACACATGCGATGGCGGCATAGCATCGATTGCAGTGCGAGGTTGGGTGAGCGTGTGGAAATTGCTATAGAGGAGGGTTCTGATGCTGAAGTGGATGCTTTGTATGAGATAGGAACTGATGTAGATGATCCCTTTCATGATGATGATGATAGTGGTGATTTTCCTCTCGCTAATGACGAGGTATCAGACAGCGAGGATGAGAGCGAAGTTGTCAATGTGGCTGAAACGAGGTCGAGCTCGCCATAAGCTGCTCTGTAGTTCATTGTAGGCTCATATTGGTTGTAACTCAGGACTAATATACACAATCATCACAAAATTTCTCCAGTGTGTTTTTGTGATGATCCCTTTCATGATGATGATGATAGTAGTGATTTTCCTCTCGCTAATGATGAGGTATCAGAGCGAGGATGAAACTAAGTCGAACTCGCCATCAGCTGCTCGGTAGTTCATTGTAGGCTCATATTGGTTGTAACTCAGGACTAATACACACAATCATCACAAAATTTCTCCAGTGTGTTTTTGTGCCATGTTTTGAAGTTCACTTTTTTTTTTAGAGCTCTAGACCAAGAAACAAGCAGTGGGCACTATGAGAAAGAGAGCTGGGTCAAGGACCTATTTTTTTCAAAATAGTGACTCTACTTACTTTCATGGCAAGTGTAGTGTTTTCTTAGCTTGACAAAGTGCAGCATTTGGCTAGTTTTGGCAAATAAAGACCTTTCTAGCCATACCACGTTTAGCTTTGTAGCTACAGTATTTATTTTACTACGATTTTTCAAACTTGGTCCATTTTCCTGCGATTCCAGGGGACAGACGCACTAGAAATTCTGCGCCTTGAATGAGTTAAGGGGGCACACAGCCTTTGCTACTTCGTAAAAAAAATCATCAAAAATCAAAATCCTAGTCTAAAACACGGTGAGGTTTTGATGGCCGCGTATAATACAAAACAAATACAAGACATTAGAAGGTAAAACAACGCAAATTTTCGGCTAAAAAGCCTTCATCAGGCGCACAAATAAAACTTACTGGAGGGCGGACAAAAGTACTACTTTTGTCCGCCCTCCAGTAAGTTTTATTTGTGCGCCTGATGAAGGCTTTTTAGCCGAAAATTTGCGTTGTTTTACCTTCTAATGTCTTGTATTTGTTTTGTATTATACGCGGCCATCAAAACCTCACCGTGTTTTAGACTAGGATTTTGATTTTTGATGATTTTTTTTACGAAGTAGCAAAGGCTGTGTGCCCCCTTAACTCATTCAAGGCGCAGAATTTCTAGTGCGTCTGTCCCCTGGAATCGCAGGAAAATGGACCAAGTTTGAAAAATCGTAGTAAAATAAATACTGTAGCTACAAAGCTAAACGTGGTATGGCTAGAAAGGTCTTTATTTGCCAAAACTAGCCAAATGCTGCACTTTGTCAAGCTAAGAAAACACTACACTTGCCATGAAAGTAAGTAGAGTCACTATTTTGAAAAAAATAGGTCCTTGACCCAGCTCTCTTTCTCATAGTGCCCACTGCTTGTTTCTTGGTCTAGAGCTCTAAAAAAAAAAGTGAACTTCAAAACATGGCACAAAAACACACTGGAGAAATTTTGTGATGATTGTGTGTATTAGTCCTGAGTTACAACCAATATGAGCCTACAATGAACTACCGAGCAGCTGATGGCGAGTTCGACTTAGTTTCATCCTCGCTCTGATACCTCATCATTAGCGAGAGGAAAATCACTACTATCATCATCATCATGAAAGGGATCATCACAAAAACACACTGGAGAAATTTTGTGATGATTGTGTATATTAGTCCTGAGTTACAACCAATATGAGCCTACAATGAACTACAGAGCAGCTTATGGCGAGCTCGACCTCGTTTCAGCCACATTGACAACTTCGCTCTCATCCTCGCTGTCTGATACCTCGTCATTAGCGAGAGGAAAATCACCACTATCATCATCATCATGAAAGGGATCATCTACATCAGTTCCTATCTCATACAAAGCATCCACTTCAGCATCAGAACCCTCCTCTATAGCAATTTCCACACGCTCACCCAACCTCGCACTGCAATCGATGCTATGCCGCCATCGCATGTGTGTGTGTCTTTACGTGTAGGATGCATGTTGTATTATAGCGTGCGTGTGTGCGTTTCATGTTCAGGCTCAGACTGTGTGATGATAATGTGTGTGTGTTTTTGTGTGCGTGTGCGCCTAGAGCTCCACTATGTACTTTTTTGACTGTGTGGAGGAAGTGCGCCTTATAAATAAACATATTATTATTATTATTTATCGCTGTTTACTTCGCGCCTCGTAGTGCATTGCTGATAAAATTTATGGTCTGGCCAGGAAAGATCTGTGTGTGGATCTAAAGCTGACAAACCATAGTACAGAGACGAATTCAAGACTAGACTAGTTCCATATACCATATTTTCCTTGTTGTAAGCGGGCAAAAATATGCTAATGTACGCGCCGCCAACGACTATGTATGAGGCTACGCGCCGCGAATGAGTTAAAGCTTGCATGTATGCATTTCTGATTGCTTTCCTATGGCCATAAGTTAGGTTGTACTGAAATTGAAAAAGTTTGGGATTGTCTTTCCTTGAAGCAAGTAACTGCGAGTTTGACCCCGTTTTTGAATTTGGGGGGGGGGGGGGTCGTTTGAGTCCACCCATGTCATTGTGATTGAGTCAAATATCTATCTGTTATGTGGATATGATTTATAGATGTTTGGTTTTCAATTTTAGAATGATTTCTTTATCTAGTGATGACTCCTGAGGTCTACAGGAAACGGTAAAGACAAAATTATTCTAAATTTAGCATCATTTATCTGTCAACCATCCTTCTGATCAATGTTGTCACTTTTATTGCAAGTTTACTACTTTTCTTAAGGTGTACATAGTGTATGTTAAAGATGATTGTCATTGGTTGCTTCCAAACAACATTTTGTAGCAGTTATGATGCACTGAAGTTGTAAAAGCATTTTTTGTGGTTTCAGGATATAGGGTCTTTGAAAATCAATAACTTTGGAAATAAGTATGTTCATATACATTTGTTTACTGTTTTAGGTAGAAATAAAGTTGAACTCTTTGTGCAAACTGTTTTTGGGCCCCTGGTTGACTTTTTATTTTTTATGAATGATTGGGTGTATAGTGGTAAACTGCAGTATGCAATATCGTGAAACCTGCCTAATTACCAAATATGACATCATTTGCATCAGTGAAAGTAAACTTGATGACTTAGACACTGTTGATGTTCCTGGTTACATTGCCTTTTACAAAAATAGAGGGAAATATAGAAGGAAATCTGGTGGGATATTAGTATTAGTTAAGGAATATTGTTCAAAGAATATAACTGTATTTGAAGAATGCAAGTTTACGGAAAAGGTGAATTCCAGTGTAAAAAGGCTTTACAGGTTTGTTGAGACCGAATTGAGTGAGAATGGTCTATTCTTCAAACTGAATAAGGAAATTATTGGCCGTGATATTTTATTTTGTGCGGTATATATCCCACCGGAAGGCTCACCATATCAAAATAAGGATGCCTTCGCGGACTTGGAAGAAGCTCAATTATTAATTTTGGGATTGATAGGGACTATATTTGCTTACTTGGTAACTTTAATGCTCGCACTAGTAACTTATGTGAAACAATGCATATTGTTGATCACCATTTACCATGTTTTGATAGTGAAGAATTGGAAAATCTTGATGATGTGAATAATATGATTGGTGAACGAGTTTCACAGGACACTAATACTAACAGTTATGGATTTAGATTGATAGATTTTTGTAAGACTGCTGGGTTAGCTATTGCAAATGGTTCAAAGATAGAGTAAGAAGATGTTTGTATGACCAGTACATACAAGAATGGTTTACTGAGGTTGATACTAAAACCAGTTTTTGTAACTATAGAATGTATAAAGATATATTTTCATGTGATCAATATATTAGTATTTTGCCATATATAACCAATGTATCTCACTTATAAAGTATAGAACTTTGAACAATAATCTTCCTGTACAAAAAGAACGCTTTGTTAATGTTCCAAGATGTCAACGCATTTGCACTAAATGCAATTCAGCTGATATTGGGGACGAGTTTCACTATGTGTTTGTCTGTGAATTTTTTAGAGATATCAGATGTAAATTGTTGCCACCGTATTTCTGTAGAAGACCAAATAGTTTTAAGTTTAAGCAACTGTTAGGTAGCAATAAGAAGAAACTATTGTCTAAGTTAGCTGTTCTTCTAAATTTTATTTGCAAAAGTTTTGCAAATTAGCGGAGAAGCCAGTATTATTGACTTTGTTTGATTTGTCCCTTGTTTGATGTTTTCTTTTTTTCTCTTTTTTTCTTCTTCTTTTTTTGCCTTTTTGACTCACACGCGAAGCAAAAGTGAGTCTATGTACTCACCCGTTTCGTGTGTCCGGGCATCCGGGTTGGATTTTTCTCGGATACTATTAAGTCTATCAATACCAAATGTGGCATAGTGGTGTATGATGACAAGACCTCAAAAAACATACATAGTGACTTGTCCTTGCTTCAAAGTCAAGGTCGCAGGGGCCATAAATGTTGTCTAAAAAACAGTCATTTTTCACATTTTCTCAATTTTCTCTGAAGTTTTTGAGATTGAATACCTGACCTATATATGGTATATAGGGCAAAGTAAGCCCTATCTTTTGATACCAGTTTGGTTGACCTTGCTTCAAGGTCAAGGTCACAGGAGCTCTTCAAAGTTGGATTGTATACATATTTTGAAGTGACCTTGACCCTGAACTATGGAAGATAACTGTTTCAAACTTAATAATTATGTGGGGCACATGTTATACCTTCATCATGAGACACATTTGGTCACATATCACCAAGGTTAAGGTCACTTTGACCCTTATGAAATGTGACCAAAATGGGGTAGTGAACCACTAAAAGTGACTATATCTCATGGTAGAAAGTGCCAATAAGCACCATTGTGCTTCCTATGTCTTGAATTAACAGCTTTGTGTTGCATGACCTTGGATGACCTTGGGTCAAGGTCACATGTATTTTGGTGGGAAAAAAGTGTAAAGCATTTCTTAGTGTATGATGTCATTGGTAGGTTTAGTTGTTTGACCTTGACCTTGAAGGTCACCTGAAGGTCAAGGTCATATAAAGGTCGAGGTCAAGCATGTGAGTCGTATGGGCTTTGCCCTTCTTGTTTTGTTGTTGTCATGTATGTTTATTTTCTAATTGCCCCCTAGGGTTATGAAATAAATTGTGCCGTAATACGGCACCCAAACTTGAACTTGATTGGACTTGCATGGTGTGATCTTCATCTATGACCATGGTCTGTGGAATCTTACACTGAGGAAAGAAACATGGGAATTTAGACCGGGTTGCTTTGTAGAATATTTGGACATTGACCTTCAATTGATCTATTGAAGGATGTGTGGCAAGTGATTTTGTGAATAATATACCTTAGACTAAGTTGGAAGCATGTTTTTCCACTATATTTCAACTATATTGCATGCATAGCTCATGTGATACATTAGCTTGTTTGGCATTTTCAGGTGTAACAATAATCCAAATTTTGGACTTCACTTTAAAAATTACAAAGTAATGAACATGAAAGACTCAATGAGTCAAACTAGACAGTTTTAGTGTTGATTGTTATGCAGTGAATAACATTTACACTGTGTGTGTGTGTTTGTTTTTTTAACGGAAATAATCAATATATTTGACAATAAAGAATTGCTACTCAACTGGTCATGCTAAAAATGTTCTGATTTGTAAGATTGTAAGAAACAAACTATAGATTTTGTGGTCTGAAACTGATATTCATCGCTTAAACAAAGATCAGGTTGGCACCTCAAGGGAACACTACCACCACACACTCTAATGTTTAGCTTGTGTCAGAGTGCAATAATTCACCCTTGTATGCAACAATGTACACTGGCTGTTTATGAACTTGAAATTTAGCTCTCAGTTTTTCCACTGTAAGCATGGACCAACTGAGATTATGTGCATGCACCAAAAAATATGCATATTTCAGAACTATTGTCATTATTCAGAGCTCATTTTAATTTACCTTACCTCTCATTCCATGTGGTTTGTCTTGGAGTTTTCAAGCTTTCATGCATTGAACACTGAGACATTAGAAAGTTTCCCTTATCTCTCAAACCATCCTAAAAGTTGTTCTGTCTGCACACTACATTCATACTTATGGTTGGATTGCACTGAAGCTCAGTGCACAGCTCAACACAGCGTAGTCTTTGGCTGTGCACAGCACCCCAAAAAGAACCTGGTGTTTTTGGAGACCAGCCGTTTTTTTCGCTGAAGTTTCCCATTGCACGTTAATCAACGCCAATAACCCCACGTTCAACCTGTTCAGTGAACGTGACACTGACAGAACTCGCTTCCCCATCAAGTAATTTCCACTCAGAAGCAAAATCCAAGGCTTTTGCCCATATAATATCGGTAAAAGGCTTGATGTAGTCATTGTTTACATTTTGGAAATGGATTGCTCATGCACACGCGGCCATGGTGGAAACTCCGCAGTAAATCTGACCTAATTTCTGATTGGCCAAAACTACCCAAATGTGTCACGGGAAGTAACTCCTGTATAGTTTTGTTTCGAAAGGGAGGCAATCCTTGCCATACAAATCCGCACTTTTGAAAGTTATTTTTCACTGTTTTCAAAATTTGATCGAAGTGGGAACTTTGTTGTTTTCAATCCCCAATACCATGTACTATCATAATATAATATGGGAACATCGTCCATATTTTGGACGAGCTGACTTGAACGATCTGATGCCACGCCCTGCGGTCTATATAGTTCGTTTGGAGAAATGGGTTGGAGTTGCCAGAATGTTCCGTTCCTCCTTTGTTGTAACCCCTGCCTCATTGTCATTGACATATTTTGCCAGAATGACAATGCTTCCATTCAGTTATTCTTGGTACACACAGCAAGATACAAACTTCACTAGGACACTGGGAGACTGTCAGCAAATTAAAACTATATAAACAAATCTGCACTCACTTTTTTCAAAGAAAACTTGTAGGTATGTCACAAAGAATTTTTTTTTGAGGGGTGGAGGATTCAAATACACCATTAAAAAGCACTAAAAAGTAGAAACAATGTAGAAAAACATTTTAAAATCGGTTAATATTTATTTTAAAATGACGTTTATTTGAAGGAAGAAAGTGTTACAAAACGCATATTTCCCCTTTGGTGTTGGTTGCTGTTGTTTTATGCAGTGGGATGGGTATCGTCTGCCAAGCCATTGTGTAGCTTGGATATTTCTGCCAAACCAATATTAATTGCAGGAAGTGTGTTATGTGTGTGGAAACTTGGAAGGGAAACCGGATAGTGAACCTTGTTTTCCTTCCTACAGTGAGATGGACTTAGTAGAACGTTTAATCTGAGATCGAGCACATCTCGGTTTGTGTTTAACCATTAACCAATCCTCAGTGAACTTTTCAGAAGGCGGACAAATGAGGTGGCTCGATTAACTGATCAATGAGAAATGACTGGTTAGACGGACAAGTGATTGGTCAGTTGGAGGAAAACGAGACTCAAGACCATAGATCTCTAATGATGTGATTGGACGAAAACAGCGAGGAGATTTTGGCTGTCATATTTAAACCCGTGTTGTATAGAGATACGGGGTGCCCGTTCTAGTTTTTTCACAGGAACAGACCATGATGGTAGAGGGCGCCCTGTTCGAATGATCGCCTGCAGTGCGAACTGTGAAAAATGATGAGGTTTTGGCTGCAGAGCAATGCCCGGCCGTTTTCCACGTGTGACTCCGCATCGCCAGTGTGCTGAATGGAATTCTGCACTCGCTCTCGCCTGGAGGAAAGCCTCAGCCTCAAGTATTACAAGTTTCTCCTCTGAAAGTTTTCCCCCCTGCAGAAAATGCGCCACCGTCACCCTGCCTCGGCAAATGACTTCAGAATTTCTCCAATGTTCGAGAAAAGCCCTGCTGTAGAGCGGAGACTACCTCCGTCATTGCGCCGACCTCCCCCATATGCTCACGGCCGTCCCGCCGCCTGTCACGACAAACATAGCGGTATCGTCTGCTAATGATCTACACGGAGGACCGAGCTACGCGTCTTCATCTACGGTCATCCCCTGAACTCTTCACCACAGCCAGCCCAAGTTCAAGTCTCAGGACCCCGTTTCCTCTACTTGGAAAAGAATACCGCCTGCCTGCTCCCATGCAGGGCATTTCATTTTCATCGGTTGTGAAAGTGAATTCCTCAATGGATATCCAAAACCCCCTCTCCCCCTCTCTCCAGTTGTGCTCCGCTCTCGTGCCCGCGCGGGCACACTCGCCTCTGATTGGCTGAAAACGTCGAAGCTCAGTTAAGTATCATATATATTGGTTTGGCAGACCGCTTAGTTTGATTATATTTTTGGGGAATGATTTATTTTGCTTATCATGCTTAGATTTAATTCATTGATTATTGTATCAGCAATTTCACTCTTAAATATTTGACTTATCCATGATTAAAGACCTTTGAATTTTGATTTCTGTATTCCCATCTCTCATTTACAGACGTATTTCATCATTGTTTGAATGGGAATGGAAGGTTCCAAGTAGGTAGGTGCAGTTTACCCCTAGACAGAAAACGATCCAAAACCTGAAGATTAATCATCAGTTATACCTGCTTGTGACACAAGTGTTCCCAAATTTCTCTGTTTTGTATTACAAATGGCCAGAACTCCGTTGTTTTTTGCTCAATTATCTCACAACTTGGCAGTTGGGCTTTTTACATCATGCAGATGATCTAACCAAGTGTTGACAGACGGAAAAATACTGGGCCTGGAAACAAACAACAAAACAAACCACAACATACACGATGTAGCAGACAGCAAAGACCTAATCCGCCAATCAAAATACTGCGATTTGGTCACGTGACAAGAACCTCTGTGTACCTGCATGTTTTGTATTACAATTGGCCAGAACTCCGTTGTTTTTTGCTCAGTTATCTCACAACTTGGCAGGTGGGCTTCTTATATCATGCAGATGATCTAACCAAGTGTTGACAGACGGAAAAATACTGGGCCTGGAAACAAACAACAAAACAAACCACAACATACATGATGTAGCAGACAGCAAAGACCTAATCCGCCAATCAAATACTGCGATTTGGTCACGTGACAAGAACCTCTGTGTACCTGTTGATCACCAAAACAGTTTTCTCACATTAAAAAAAGGATTAGAGCCACTGTAAATGCCCAGAAACAATCACAAAGATGTCCATTTAACCACATCCATGTGTTTATTTTTTTTAAACAACAGTCAAATTGCTCATAAATTCAGTCTTGTCATCACCCGAAAACCGGTCAAAATGAGAAATGGCCGTCACACGATGGAGAGGACAACGTAAATTTCTACTGATCTAAACAACTCAGACCGATGAAACTTGGCAAAAATTATCTTGAAATGGTAATCTATCGACGTTTTTTACTTTGGACGTCCTTTGTAACTGTTGTAAGAAATGTTATCATACCTTTTGAAGAGCTGATTTTGCCGCTATTCTTTTTCTTTTCCCTTCCGGAAGAGAGCGCTACGAATAAAAAACGTCGCTTTATCTTATCGTATACTTTGTTGTCACCAAATTTGGTTGACAACCAAGCTAATGAAGCTATAGATAACTCACTAGAAGCCTTGTCATTTGACACGGTTTAGCAAGCCCGCCCAAAACAGGAACACTTTTTACCGCTTCTGCGCAGACGTCAAAATGGCCTCACTGACATACCTAAAACTTGTATTCTTGTGTTTCAGTGGATGGGCAGACTGGAACACTGTCAATTGCAGCAGACAGAGCCTGCGTTGGTGGCAACCTGACCCTCACCTGCGTTCAAAATGGCACTTTTCCTATTGGAGCTGCCGCCAATGTCATATTTTATAGGAACCAAGATGAAACGTCACCTCGTTGTTCTGTGGATACATCAACAGCATGCTCCCCTTCTTTTCCTGCTGGTGATGACTGTGGCTGTGTTTCTGGCAGTGGGGATTTTAAAGTTCACAAGTACATAATATCTCCTGCCACCAAGAATGAAGAAATCCTCTGGAGGTGTTATCGAGGAGCTTTTCCCACTAGTAATATAGTCAGAAGTGCAGACATCACTCCAGATATAGCTCGTAAGTTTTGTTGTTGTTGTGTTTTTTAATGTTAAAATAAAAAGTCATGTTAATAATGACAGTAGAGACTGATATTATTTAGTGTTTTTTTTAGTTATGATGCGAAGCAGGAAAACTTCAAAAGACAGCCACCATGTTTCATGACTATCAGTTGGGATGGAGTGCACAGGACAATAGGATTCTCACTAAAACTAGCCATGACTTATCATGTTACTAATGTGTGACAATTGGAAACAGCTTCAAAATGCTTTAGTTTGTCTTTATTTTTTATTTTTTGTCACTCGCCCTTCCATGGAGCAACTCTGCAGTTTTTTCAGCTTGAGGAAATATTTACTCACCATGAGCATGCAGACAAATTGTTAAACATCTTTTGAAATGAAACTCACTTTAGCTGAACTGCCTTTGACTAACTTTGCTAGCATATTTTAGTCCTGGAAACTTGCCTCTGGTGAAGCAGCAATGGATGACAAATTTGCCTTGTTGCTTCATTCTCAAATGACAGCTGCAAACAAGCCAATAATTATGTCTGCATAACAAGCACCAGTCCTTGCTGTTTCATGTGAGAGGCTGTTATATATGAATCACTCCTTGACTAGAACAAAAATGATGAACCTAAATTTTTCTGTTAATTCTGATGCCTTGAACATTGTTTCATATTATCTTGTGTTTTCACTCCAAGGACCCCAAGTCATTATCAAGGTCATATTCATAACAACCATAATAAAAGGTTTCATATCAAGTTATCTGTATGGAACTTAATCTTCTTAACTCTGAGTTGACTCGGTAAAAACAGCCTTGAAGATGGTTTGTCCAGTTACATGTATCTGTATTTCCCCTGTACTGTATAGATCTGTGATGCTCATTTTCCTCATTAATTTTATTCTGGCAGTTTTCTGGGTCAGTAGGACATTTCACTTGAACAGAATCTCTGACAACTTTTTCTCTGATGTTTTTTTAATCTGTGACTCTAGTAACCTTTGCAAGCAGCCATGAGCCAGCATTGGCTAGAAATGCTCCCCAGGAAGTGGAGTTGGTGCTGATACCTAACCAAGTCCTATCTGTCTGTCACTGTATTTGGTGTCAGGTCCAAATGAGGTAGTGATTACTGAGGCCCTGTGATCAGGGGTTAAAGTGTAATGTGAATTGAGGCTCAAATATGGACGATGTGACTACCTTTACCTTCACCACATGTGTCACTGTTACAGTGTGGGGGATTTCCCAGATTCTAATATAATTTTCAAAGAGATTGAAATTTTGATAACTTTATTCTTCTTCTTTTTTTCTTCTTCCAGAGGGAGCAACATTATGTAAGTATTGCCCATATTTATACTTGTACTGTGTGTGTGTGTGTGTGTGTGTGTGTGTGTGTGTGTGTGTGTGTGTGTGTGTGTGTGTGTGTGTGCGTGCGTGCATGAGTGTGTGTGTGTGTGAATATGTGTGTGTTTGTGAGCATGCATGCTCAGATTTTATTGCTGGAGATAGCTGTGTGCCCCCATTCTGAAATGTGTTGTGCATTGCATAACAGAAAAAACATAAACAGGAATACAAATGTAAATATTTTTTGTAATGAATGCAGGCTGATTGAGAAATACTTAAAAGTTTAAAATCTTGACCTTCAATATATCATTTTCTCATTCACCTCAGTTACTGACAAGCTGCTTAATACACACAGTTCACATATTTTGGAAGTCAGGAATAGGCTAGCAAAAGATAGTAAAAACAGTACCCAAATAAAAAACCTGAACAATACAATCAAATGAATAACACCTCTGTGAGGTAGTCCATTCCATGTATGTGTCTTCTGATAACTGAATACTGAAAATTAAGAACACGTCAACTTTACAAAACAAATTAAGCATAGAATAGATTTGGGTTCAAAGTCTTTGTATTAATTTTGTGTTGTATTTTCATGTGGGATAGTGTTGTGTTGTTTTGTTGTTGTTATTTAATGCATGCAGCATATGTTTATTTCTGATTTTCCCAGAATATTATACCTTGAGAATGATTGAGCAACATTGTTGCAATCGTTTATTGGTTAAGTACATTGTCAAATGTTTAAGCACTGAATCCACATTTTTTTTGTAAGTTTCACCCTTTTATTCAGGATAGTTGAGACATATTCTGTCCATAGTTGACTATATCATGAAAGAACTTTAAAAAGTGCCCATAGCTCTGTGAATCTTTGACTAGAATGCAATCAAAGTGACCACATGCAGTTCTAATGTGACTGTGGATGAGAAAACAGGCTTAAGTGGGGAAAATGAAAAAATTAGTCATATCAACCAGAATATTATTTGATCATTCATGCACAACCAGAAAAAACAGCCTGCTCATAGAGGAAATCTTTACTGTATTACTGTCACATAAAGTTCAGGAATGCCATTACATGACATAGTGTGCTGATTACTTTTCTTGGCATTTGCTCAAGAACTGTTTTGCCAGTTTTGGCCTTGTTTTTTCATGCACAGTCACATATCCTCTTGCAACCATTATGTACATGTTGTCTTAAACTGGCATTGCAAGTACTGCAAATGTCTAGTCAGCTAGACCAGCTGGCCACAGTCATAGAGGCCCTTTACAACCAGCAGGGCACACAGTTCCTGGAACAAATGCAATTGCTACTGTTCACCCATGTATCTCTCCCCCACTTTGAGAAAAATCAACACTAAAGATGTGCGTTGAAAGATCAACATTTGTGCCAGGTGTAGTGGTAGTGCCATGTGTACTTTCTGAGACAACAGACTAACACAAATATAAATCATAATCTTGCATGGACTTAACATTTGCAAGATGAAAGAAACCAGAGAACACTCGGAGAGAGCAAATCTCCAACGAGGAAGCCACAACACAACGCAGTATGATTCAGGCAGTGTGGTCTGCTAGGTGGGCCTAATGCTACATTATGGATTTAGCACACCTAGTGGTTTATGGATGTACGACTTTGATGCAGCTTGTATAATGTAAAACATTGTTCTGCTCAACTCATGAGCATTACTATATTGTGCTTTACAGTGATCGAATAGACGGCTAGTCTTCTATGGCCTGTATAAATCAGAAAAATGTTATGCAAGCTAAGCGTGACAGTATAAAGTCTAATTGATTTCAGTGCTGCTAGCAATCTCAGAGTGTGGAATGCATATGCTGGCTTGTGGCTACAAATCTGTGCCAGCCTCTAGCCCTGGTGCAAAAATGTCCTTTTATGGTTGTAATTCCAAAACAAGATAACAGATAACCTCCTAAATTTGAGGCTAAAAAGAAAAAAAAAGTTGTGGCTATGGTAACCTGATGAAGCTTATCAACCTTTTTCTTTTTCTGCAGACCCGAAACTTTTTTTCAATCATGCAAGGAAAAAGAAAAAGAAAAGAAAGAATATGCATGGTTAACAATGAACTGCATCCTGTCTCATTTTCCCTGCCCTATGAGCACTCATGGAATCCACTATTTAAGTTTTTTAAAGCGTTTTCAGTGAAAGAAAGTTTGGTTTATGTTCAGTCTGGCCTCTTCTAAAAATAAAATAAATAAATTTAAATTCAGGCTACCCTTGTTGTTTTGTTTCCTTCACCACAACTTTTTTCCCCCTGATGGAGTGTTTGTTGGGTAAAACTTTGACTTTGCATTACATTTTATCTTAACATTTTAACTTTTGAGTATTTGGGTGAATAACTGGGGAATGAACAAATTAACTGATTGAAAAAAATAACCTCCTTGGTGGAGGTAAACAGAAAAATACTTAAGGTGACTGCCACAACATCAGGTACATATGACATTTGAGAGTTGAGAGATATCAGCACCTGAATAGGCTTTATTGGATGACAGCTTTGGAAGTTTTACCACTATCTGCCAGGATTATTCTTGTATTCTGGACTTTTGACTACGAATCATCTCCAGTCAAGAAAATGTAGTAGCCATCAACATTATATGTAGTGAATGAACATATTTGTCATCAGTGCATGAAGAGGTGAAATCATTTTTGTCTCATGATAATGTTCTTTTTATTGTGAGGAAGATGATTTTCAGGACATACTGATCAGGATAATGCATGTACAATGGAACCCCTTGAAATAAGACCCTTCATTTAAGACTCCATCTCATTTTAGACTGGAATGCAGCTGATGGACAGTATTTCTTTTTTATCTGCCCCCTCATGTAAGACTCACCCTCTATGCCAGATATAACATATGCACAATTAATCAACAAAGCAAAGGGTCCAACCAGAGTTCAAGAGACAAATATAAATGTTTTGGGTTGACAGGGAGTGTGAAGTGTTCCAGGTGCACCAGATGGCAGGCTTATCTTCTTCTCATTTTTTCTTCTCTTTTTGTGGGGGTGGGGTGGGAGTGCCCAAGAATAGAGAGAGAGAGAGAGAGAGAGAGAGAGAGAGAGAGAGAGAGAGAGAGAGAGAGAGAGAGAGAGAGAGATGGGAAGTGAGATGGGGGGGGGGGGGGGGGGGGGGGGGTAAGGCAGACATGATAATGGGGAGAGAGAGGGAGAAGAGGGGGGGTGCGCAGGGGCTAAGCAGACATGATGCTGAGAGAAAGAGAGGTTGATGGTGAGAAAAAGACAGAGGGAGGGGAGGGGGTGCAACAGACAGGACGATGGAGGGGAGAGAGAGAGAGAGAGAGAGAGAGAGAGAGAGATGAGAGAGAGAGAGAGAGAGAGAGAGAGAGAGAGAGAGAGAGAGAGAGAGAGAACGAACAGTATGTGGGACTGACATCTGCCTCTGTGGGCCACTTGACCAAGTCTCTATAGGGAGAGAGGGAGGGAGAAAGAGGGGGGGGGGGGATTCATGTGTCACCCTGAAAAGATGGAAGCAAACAGAAAAAAAAAGTATGTACACACTCTCAGCAAAGAGATGAGTTGCATGAAAATGTGAACATAATTGAATAATTGAAGCAGTTACATCTAATAAAAACATCTTGTATGTGAATCTAAAGCATTTACTTAGTCTTTTGTACATGGTTTTTTAACTTTTCTACATCAAATGTTGAGTTATGTATGCAATTCACTTCAACCCCTATTTTAAGACTCCCCCTCTTTTCAGACCGATTTTCTTTAGATTTTGTAAATTTGTAAAAGAGCGGTTCCACTGTATTTCCTTCTTTTACTTTACTGTCATGAATAGCAGTTGACAGCACTTTTGGAAGCCCTAAGAGGAACAATTTCTTTAAATAGCAGACAATAGTTGCATGGTGTTTCATCACAAAATCACTAGCTTTGCCTAATATACTGAAATCTTTTTGGTTCATGTCCCTGTCTGCTTTGCCTTCTCAGCAAACGGGAGTTTGTCCTTGGTGAGGAATGGCTCATCACTGGTGTGCTCTGGTCCTACCAGCATGGGAGACACCACTCTTGTCATTACAAACAATGTAAGTGTCACTGTTTACTGTATTTTCCCCCCACTTACATAAGGTAGTTGTATGATGTACAAAATTCCAAGGAGGTCACAGACAAACTTTTGAGTCTTTTTTATGAAAAGTATTTTAGAAAATAGTATATCAGCTTTAGGCAAAATTTAAGAAAGGGAATGTTTTGTCTCATGCTTTCTTCAGCAGTGATGTCGCATCATGCCTGGTGGAAAATCTCCAAAGTAGTTTATTGAAAAAGAAATGAACAGTATATGAGATAACAGATATAATAGAGAATGGACTATTGATAACTACTCTTGATAAGCCATCACCATCAGGCTTTCTCACTTTCTGAAAAGAAGTGTCTATGCCAGCTTACTATTCCTCATCAAGTTTCTGAATCTTCCCTTGGGGGAATTCTATTCCTTGCTCCCCAAACAGATAGGTGAGTGGTGAAATAAAAGAACTGATCAGCTCACCAGTCTGTCTTATCCAGACAAATGTATTAATGAAATGTGTTTAAAAACCTTCATCTTGTAAGCATAAGAGTTTGTACTCTTTTTTTTTAATACTTGAATAAGAGACAAGTGTTTATCAATATTAGGCCCTGTTTATTGCAGCTTGCCTGCTGTCATAGAGAGGAATTGAGTTACGAATTTGTGTACAAGTATTTACTGCATTTTACATCAACACAAACTGTATTCTAAATGTACACATATGATGAAACTATATTGAATTGTTATGATTTTACTCATGAATTTCTCCAGAAGACATGCTTGCATCATAAATTACTACATGTACACACACACCAAATTCATACTTCTCTAGTACTAATGTTATCTATGGCCTGTCATTGTTTTGCGTGTCTGTGTTGTTGTTTTTTCAAGTCTTGTGATTCATGCACATGTGTTTTGTCTGTTCATAGTCCAGGCCAATTCTTTTTCAAATTTGTGTAACATTGCTTATGTTTACTTTGACACTAATCCATTGATATGGGACCTGTCAGGCATGTTGTGTTTGACTGGGTGATGTTATACAGAGCTTTTGCCATGTTTACAAGAAATAATTTCTGCAACATTCCATCCCACAGGATGTGCACATTGTATTTATTTATAGTTTCAAGTTTCTACATCTTTCTAATCATGCAGAAGTTGATTTTTATCTGCATGAGATTTCAACAGAAATGATTGTCAATTTCATCTGCTTCACACCAAGCTGCACACATGCTTACATTAGTGTTGTCAGACTGTTAACATGCATATCTGCATCTGTGAGTATATAGATTGCAAAGACCTGTCCAAAAACAGATACATACATCTCAAAATGTTAGTAAATCATGCATAAAGAGGGGTTTCTTTTTCATCCACTCTGTCTTAAATGATTAATACAACTCCTATCTACCATTCACATTTTGATCATTCGACCAGACATAATTGTATTCAATGTTGATGCACTTTCTCAAATCATGCAATAATTCTTGTTCCTTTTGTACATTCTCACTGTGACGCACATCTGTGAAACCATGTATGTACAACACATCTTTTATCTTTTTGTCCAATTTACATAATTGCCTTTTACACTTTCAAAGGACACTAGTTTGAGTCCATCTGTATCACATGCAGCCAGTACCTAATAGCACGTTGAGTTGAATAGAGGTGCAGTGGGTACCGTCCAGTTTCTCCATGCATCATTAAATTTGGGACTTGGGCAAGCACACTGTGAACTATTTTTGTGGCTTGTAGATGTACAGATTCCAAATAAACCATTATCTAGGCTGCACAGTATACAGGTATAGAAAAGTACAGGTTGAAATTTTAAGGAACACGTTAAGTGAGACATTTCCAAGTTTCCATAAGCATTTGGTCAACTGGATAATTTCTGCTCTTGCTCTGTGTGCAAGGTCCAGTTTGTAGAGCACTGAAGGAGAGTCTAGAGATGAACAAAATTAAGCTTCTTGATGTCTAATGCCATATTCATTAGCAGATTTCAGTCGTTCCTTACTCAGGTAGCCTACATTCCAAAATACTTTTTTTTATATTCACAATGAGGCCAACAGTGTCATCACCCTGAAATGTTGATTTTGAAGGCCTGCAGATGCATCAGAAACAATAATTATGGTGACTTGACTGACCCCTTTTTATCAGCCATCCCTAAACTCTTTTTTTTTCGATCAGGCAAAAAAATCGAGAGGAATAGAAATAGATTGATGATAAACAACAAACAGCATGCTGTCCCATCTTTCCTTCCCAATGAGTATCTAGCGAATCCACTACTTAAGTTTTAGATAAGCATTTTCAGTTAATAAAGAAAGTGTGGTTTATGATCAATCTGGCCTCTTCTTTAAAAAACAGTTCAGGCTGACCTGACGGCCCTTTTTTTTAACATTGTACCATACGCACCATTGTTTGTTGTTTTGTTGGGGGGGGGGGGGGGGGGGGGGGGGGGGGTTGGGGGGCCTTTGACCAGGGGGTAAATGTGTGTGGCTTGAGCATCCATCAATAGGTGGAAAAGTCGCAATTAAAAAGAGCACCTTTAATCCACGAACTGATACACAACCGTGGAGTCAGGCTTGAGCTGGATGCCATGTTTTCTGCACTTAATTACAACCTTGTAGGAAAATTAAGAAAAGATGTGTGTGTGTGTGTGTGTGTGTGTGAGTGTGAGTGTGTGTGTGTGTGTGTGTGTGTGTGTGTGTGTGTGTGTGTGTGAGTGTGTGTGAGAGAGAGAGAGACAGAGAGAGAGAGACAGAGAGAGAGAGACAGAGAGAGAGCTGAGCTGAGCTGAACTGAACAGAAATGTATTGAGGCCCTTGGCATTTACATGTTACAGACAACAGTTTGATATTGCAATGCCACATTGCTACATGAAACCACGTTCACACAAGCATGTCAAATACATGTAATGAAGGATAGCCTCTCTTTAACATGCTTAAGAACTTTTATATATCTGGATTATATAAAGGCATCTTCCGTCTTATTTTTTATTATCTCAGTTTATAATATGTAAGCCTCAGTTTTTAATACGTAAACTGTAAACATTGCCAGTCAACTTGTCTTTTTTGTTTCATTATTTCCTTGCATTAAAGTTTTCCCAATATCAGATCTCCATTTTTGCGCTTGGAATCGTTCTGCATTTTTTTTTCCTCCATTCTTCTCACGCTCTATATGACAAAATGTTTTTTAGTCTCCCTTCATTTGCAAAATTAACAGATGGCATCTTCATTCGGTGTGCACGTTTTGTTAATGTGCAAATCATTAATTTCAAACCTGAAGGAAATACACCCATCTGTGAAAATGTTCACATCAAATAAATTCAACTAATCTCCTTTGTCAAAGTTTTGTTTGAAGGATGAGAACCACAAATACATGTCCTCTCTCATATCCTTTGCTGTCCAACCTTGCAAAAACAATATTTCATTCTCTGCTTGAGTTGTAGTAAAAAAAAACTTTCTCATCCCTGACTCCGCCATTCCTGCACACAAAAGCAAAACGCAGCTGACATAGGCAGTCCTTCACTAACTCTGCCCAGTCTCGGTCAGTAGCAATACTAAAGTTCAAAAGCATTCCATCTGCTTGCTTTGGGAGCATATCCAGTCTCGTCTTACACAGTTTCAACCAGTATTTTACCGCCAAATATGTTAGTGAACATTTTAGTTTTTGTGCTGCGCAGATTCCACAGTATGCGTACTCTTAAGGCCTGAACATCTTTTGCTTATCTCTTACTACTAGAACATTTAGTGCAGCTTCTATGGACAGTTTTGTCCTGAAAACGTACCCAGGGTACTTATATTGATTCACCACTTCAAGTGGGGTACCGTTGAGAAACCCACTTTCACCCGAACCTAGATGGGCACCTCTTCTGAACACTGTAACTTTGGTCTTGTTGCTGTTTACCCACAAGTCTGGAGACTTACAAATATGCACAAGAATATCTAATTGGTTTTGATGGCCTATGGGTGTCTTATATATCAATGCAACATTGTCAGCAAAAAGCAAAAGAAATTCCTCCATCATGCTTGGCATAATCTCTTACCCATGTTGGTCATTTATATGCACGTAGTCTGCTACAGTGTTGATGTACTGGGGACAACTTTATGGACTATCAACTGCCCCTGCTTTGCACCTGCTGGGCATTCAAAGAAGTCAGATAGGTCATGACTCTATTGAACACATGCCAGGACATTGGCATACATGGCCTTCAACATCAGGAAAAACTTAGTTCACACACCTGCGCCTTTTAGAACTTTCCAAAGTTGCCCACGTTTGACGGAACGGAATACCTTCCTGTAATAAACAAAAGGGGTCAGTGTTCAAGATTCAAATAGACTGGGACCAGTTACAGGACACACTTCACAGGCCTAAAGGGCTGGTAAACGGGTGGGATGGGAGGAGATATTATCTAACAGCACAGTAGCAGCTATTTTCCTCTTACATATTCTGTGACAAAAAGCCTTTAGAGCCTTTCTCATAAGCTTGAACTGCAGGCTGCTGAACTGTTGGGCTTGCCCCAGTAGTTCAGCCAGTGCGGCCCCAAAGCAGCTAGATATGCTTCTGGCTTTGTCGTGGAAGGCATATCATTTAGTTTCTAGCATGCGTTCAAGCCTCCCAAGAAGATCAAACATAACAATAAACTGTGCACTAAATCCCATATCCAGCCCCAAATAACATCAATACAGACATTGACCAACCAAGCAGAAAGTAAACACCTAGCTCTCACTCACCCTTGAAAAAA
>JAWQFJ010030334.1:15000-22938 GCA_034096865.1 Theodoxus fluviatilis | reverse complement strand
CCAGTCTCCAGCAGTCATGCCCCCGCCTTCAGGCAATCCTGAAATGCTCCAGAATTTTACTATAGATCCATCGGCTGGTCGAGCATTGATCGAAGGATTTTCGGTCAACGGAAGCAAAACAGTGATGCGAGCTATTCCTGGTTCCTTTCCTTCTGTGGCTTGCTTGTGGTTGAAGTTGGCCTGGTTGCATGTTCGCCCTATTAGTTTTCAAAGACTGGCTCATTGATTTCTGGTAAGGCCTGCCTCCAAGACAGACCCGGCATCTCCAAAAATAAGCCAAGAAATCATACCGACATGGAGTGAGAGGTTGGGGATGACAAAGATGTTCACGACGATAACGACGTTGTTTCATCGTTGAAAGAAAAAAAAAGGACATAGACGTTGGGTATTTTTAAAAGCACGCACACACACACACTCTCTCTCACACACACGGACACACACACACATACACACGGACACACACACACACATACACACACACACACACACACACACACACATTCTTTCGTCCTTCCAAAACTCTGCCTGTCCATTTATTTTTCTGCCTGTCTGTCTGCCTGCCTGCCTGTCCGTCCGTACGCTTGTATGCCTGCCTGCCTGTCCGTCCGTCCGCCTGTCTGTCTGTCTGTCTGTCTGTCTGTTTGTTTGTCTGCCTGTATTTCTGTATCTCTCTCTCTCTCTCTCTCTCTCTCTCTCTCTCTCTTTCTCTCTTTCCGTGTCTGTCTATCTGTCTGTCTGTCTGTCTCTTTGTCTGTCTGTCTCTTTGTCTGACTGTCTGTCTGTCTGTCTGTCTGTCTCTCTGTCTGTCTGTTTGTCTCTCTGTCTGTCTGTCTGTCTCTCTGTCTGTCTGTCTGTCTGTCTGTCTGTCTGTCTCTCTCTCTCTCTCTCTCTCTCTCTCTCTCTCTCTCTCTCTCTCTCTCTCTCTCTGTCTCTCTCTCTCTCTCTCTCTGTCTCTCTCTCTCTCTCTCTCTCTCTCTCTCTCTCTCTCTCTCTCTCTCTCTCTCTCTCTCTCTCTCCGATATCGCTGCCTTCGATCAGGGCTGGCCATTGGACCATGAGAGCCAGGCAGTAACTAGCGATATGGCCAACAGTCGGCTTCTCCTCCCTCTCTCTCTCCCTCCCTCCCTCCCTCGAAGAAAGACTCCTGTTCATTGGTGTCATGCAAATCATTGAGGCCTTGACCCTGAAGATTCAGATACGTTATCCTGGCCTTGTGGTATGTATGGATACCACTCTCTTGCCGCGGCAGCTTCTGTATGGGAAAACATGCTCAGGGTTACAGACTCTGGGTCGCCCTAGGAAACGCTACAAGGACTGAGTCAAAGACAGACTTTAGCACTTCGGGATTCCCGCCCAAGAACTGGAGTCGCGTGCAGCTGCTCTCATTCTCATCATCTGTCTTTTGTTTTCCCTGATACAGACCTCAAACTCTGCAGTGACTAGGCAGAATGATAGCAGGACTTAAGCGGGGATTGAACCCACGGAGGTTTGCTGGCGACACTTGATGAGCAATATTTCACTGTCAGCAGACTGCGCTGGGATTAAGCCTTCAAGAAGAAAAAGCACGCCCTGTATTTTTGAAGCTTGTCCTGATAAGGAAACATCCCTGCTCTCAAAATGGCCAGACTGTATAGTCAGTCCCACTGATGCCTGCAACTGCTACAGGACAGCTATAGCGAGTCTCATACGCCTGCGCGTGGTGTTGGATTCTCCACAGTGGTTTAGGGGATTTGGTGCGCACGTATTGACTGAAGCGGTCAGTAGTTTCAGCTGCTGTCTGGCTTGTCCTTCATCCTGAAGTAATCTCAATGAAA
Organism: Theodoxus fluviatilis; assembly: GCA_034096865.1. Lineage (NCBI taxonomy): Eukaryota > Metazoa > Mollusca > Gastropoda > Cycloneritida > Neritidae > Theodoxus > Theodoxus fluviatilis. Next base: position 21,124 of record JAWQFJ010030334.1, on the reverse strand, counting down.
GCTGAGAGCTCGACACCTCAACAGTCAGTCAATCAGTCTGTAAGTCAGTCATTAAGCCAGCCACCCAGTCAGTCAGTCAGCCAGCCACCCAGTCAGTCAGTCAGCCAGTCAGCCAGCCAGTAAATCAGTCAGCCAGCCACCCAGTCAGTCAGTCAGCCAGTCAGCCAGCCAGTAAATCAGTCAGCCACCCAGTCAGTCAGTCAGCCAGCCGCCCAGTCAGTCAGCCAGTCACCCCGTCAGTCAGTCAGCCAGCCAGTAAATCAGTCAGTCAGTCAGCCAGTAAATCAGCCAGTCAGCCAGCCACCCCGTCAGTCAGTCAGTCATTCAGCCAGCCACCCAGTCAGTCAGTCAGCCAGTCAGCCAGCCAATAAATCAGTCAGTCAGTCAGCCAGTAAGTCAGTCCCACTCTGTCTCGGTCGCCATCTGTCTACCCGTCCGCCTGCACTCTCCCATCCGTCCGTCCGTCCCTCTGCCTCTCAACCTGTAACTTTCGTGTGTGTCTTCTGCATCGAGGGATCAGGCAGCTTTTGATATTGATAGGCCCCATGAATACAGCTGACCACTTATTGCCTTGTTACGAGCAGGGGTGGGAGAAGTGGAGGGAGGGGAGGGGGTCCCATCATTCCTGCCTTCAGGTGGCTTTATCAGCTGCCAATTATCGGAGCTATGAAAACAATACGACCACGGTAGTCGCCCATTACCGTTACGCCAACAAACGGGTGACTAGGCCGGCTATCTCTCTCCTCAGTCCAATCCCCGTAATTAACCGAACATCTCCACGGGTGCCACCGTCCAGTCAGCCTAAAGAGACACCCGAGATTGAAGTTGTCTTAGGCGGACATTTTCTATCCTAAGAGAAGAATGCTTCGCGTCTTCTGCGTTGCAATAAATGCTGGCGTCCAGTCGGCCTATGAAAGGAGGTGGCGACTGCTGTGGGTGCGTCTGGGGCTACCTGGGAAACGGATAACGCCAGGTGAAATCCACACCAGGGCGTCTGCCTCTTGCAGCCATGTCGCCATTACGATCTGACAGTCTCCTCGCGCTCCGGAAATTGCGGCGCCCGTCGACGCCGATGGCGTGCCGTGTCGCGAGATGACGTCAAGACAAGACCTGAGTTTTCTGGGCTCCATCTCCCGCAGGCGGCGACGCTGCGATTTTTTGCTGTCCGGAAAATCTCCCCCGCTGTCATTGACAGCGACTGCCGTGCGCCGGAAAGTGTCCCTCAATGAGGCGATTGACTAGGGCTTGGAAAGTTTGAAGGCTCCGTACCTGTCTTTACCCGGTGCTGATGACGGCACGGTGAGGTGGGAAGGTTGTGTTGTGGTGAGATGAAATCTCTCCGCGCGCTCTCTCTCTCTCTCTGTGCAACGGATGTTTCGCTTTGGGATGTGGATCACAGTGATGGGTTTGACAAGACCTTTGAAAGTTTGAAGGCTCTGTGGCTGGGTTGGATGACTGCATCGAAACGTGGGAAGAATGTGTCATGGTGAGATGAAATCCGCCCCCCCTCCCCCCCCCCCCCCCCTCCCTCTCTACATCGGATGTTTAGCCCCAGGATGTGGATCACGATGCTGTGTTTGACAAGGCATTTGAAAGTTTGAAGGCTACTTTCGGATGATTGTGTTGTAAAGTAGGAAAGAGCGTTTTTGATTAGACTAAGTGTTCCCGTTTCCTCGACATTGGACTTTTGTCTCGGGATATGCGTCACGGTGGCGTGTTTGACAAGGCCTCGACAAGTTTGATGGTCCACGACGTACTCTAAAAATCGCCATGGAGAAAGTGTTTTGTGATGAAACACGATCTTCCTGCTTCCTCTGCATACATAAGCTTTTTTTCACCCTCTGAATGTGCGTCAAAGTTCAACGCCTGACAAACCCATAGGAAAGTTTTTTGACCTTCCTAAGGGTGCATGCTCTTATCAGACCGGAAGAAAGTTGTCTGAAGGGAGAACGTATCCTCTCTTTATAGGCAGGAACTGCTCAATCTCGAGGTGTGTGTCCACAACGCAGCGTGTGGCAGCTCTTGAACGGCCGTAAGTTCGCCTGGGACGGAGTTATTGACGTTCTCTCCTGGTTTTGTAGGAGCTCTGTGGAGAGCGCTCCTCGTTAGGAAAACCATTCCTGGAGAGAAAGTCCACCTCGCGGCGGTGGTAGTGAGTCTGTGGTGTTGTGCTGACTTTCCTGATGAAAGCGAGGCGGGAGATCTCTAATGCGGAGCCAACTTCCTGCGTAGGGATGGACAGTCTTTAAAAGTACCAAATCTGAATTGATCACTCACTTTAGTTCTGTTCTAACTTGGAGTTTTCAGCTGTTCTGTGACATTCTTCAGTAGAAGAAGACGTTCTGAGGATCTCTGTGACAGCACAGTCACGTCATCTTGTCTGGCGAAAGTTGGTGTCCACCTTGTGTTGAAGATTTTGAGACACTCTGGTTTATTGCAGACAGACAGTGTGCTCGTTTAACAAACATTTGGAATCAGGGCTCTTGTTGGCAGTGGGTCTTGTCTTCATCTTGTGCTTGAGGAGAGTGAACTTTGACCTCCTTGTGAAGTAACCAAGCAGTGAACATCACCACCCAGCGTGGATTAAAAATAATTATTTCTACAGCCTCTTAAAATTTCTACAGTGTCGCAGAGAGGTGCAGATTCTTCTCACACGGAGAGACCTTAATATCTGTGGCCAGAAGTGCTTAGTTTGTTGCATTGAAAAGCGTAGAGATCTCGTCAGTGGCATCACTGACGCGATTCTCGTGACATCACTGATAATTCACTGATGCAGTTCTGGCGACATCACTGACCATCATTGATGCATCACTGATGCAATTCTCGTAACATCACTGATAATTCACTGATGCAGTTCTGGCGACATCACTGACCATCATTGATGCATCACTGATGCAATTCTCGTAACATCACTGATAGTTCACTGATGCAGTTCTGGCGACATCACTGACCATCTCTGATGCATCACTGATGCAATTCTCGTGACATCACTGATAATTCACTGATGCAGTTCTGGCGGCATCACTGCTCATCACTGATGCATCACTGATGCAATTCTCGTGACACTGGCATCACTGCCACATATCTCGTGACACTGGCAGCACTGATGCAGATCTCGTGACACTGGCATCACTGATGCAGATCTCGTGACAAGCTGCTATTTAGGAAGCCCCGTCACCGACGCATCTCTTCCTGGCTGCGTNTGTGGGTCAGCTGAGGACTCAGCGTGTTGCGGAGAGGCTGCTGGGAACGCTTTGTGGGCTGGGGAAAGGTTCCACACTGACTCTCTCAACAACAGTGCGTGAAGTCAAAGCGAGTCCCGGAGCATTTGTCTCGTGCACAAGAACAGTCCGCTCTCGGACAAGGATTGAAGAAAATTGCAGCCGAGTCTGTTCAAGCACAGTCCGCTCTCGGACAAGGATTGAAGAAAATTGCATCCAAGTCTGTTCAAGTAGAGGCGGAACTGCGGCGTCCAATAGACTTCCACGGCGGACTTGCAGATCGAGACTCTTCTTCAAGCTCCGGTCTTTGAAAGAAGAAGCGTTCATCGCCATGGTCGGTTGTTTGCCAGGGTAAAGTGTGCTTCGTAGCACAAAATCTTCGGCAAAGAAAAGTACATCTCGAGAGTGCACCATTGGCAAGAAATGATCTCAAAACTCTCGAAGCACATAACGAAAAACAGCAACTGCTGCATCGTTAGAACTTTGCGGTGAAGATTTGAAACTGCATGGAGAAGGTGTCATACAGTCTTTGAATTAGAATGTTGTGGACAGAGCTGTTTTAGTTTGGTTCATTTTTTTCAATAGGACAAAATATTCATTGATTTTCGTTTGAAAGGGAAAATCGCTGACTGAAATCGTCACGGATTATCATCAGTATGAAGTTTGTTGTACCTAGTGTCGACTCACAACGCCGCCAGAGGTCGTTGCACGTCTTCAAGACATCCTTACTTTAGAAAAGTTATAAATCTTTTACCAGTCCACGGCAGATCAGTAGCAAAACTTTCCTGGTGCCGAAAAAGGAGAAGAAAATAAAATTAGTCTTGGAGCTACTCGTCAGGTGAACGATAACTCTTGAACTAATTCTTGGTTGTTTAGCATCAGTTCTTTTCTGAAGCTGAAAAACTCATGGAATTTTCGTGGAAGGAATCCACAGACGACAAAAATAGCTGGAGCCAATTCACGGCAGCTCAGTAGCAAAACTGTGCTGGTATTGAAAGAACGAACGTTATTCAAGGTGGAACTACGCCTAAGGATTGTTCTAAAGCTTGAACTAATGTACGGTAGGTGAGTGGCAGTGCCTGCCTTGTGCTGAAACACAGAGAGAGAGACTTTCCTTGTGGAAGCACCCCTTGCAGGGGCGGTCTGTGGGGTTGGCTAATTGCCTCGCCACCGTGCTGCCGCGGCAGTTGAGTGACGTCAAGCAGGCCAAACATCTGCCGCCATCTGGCGGTGGGTACACACACGAGAATTATCGGCTGCCAGAGTGCGTTGCTGTGTTCTGTCTCGTTGACGTTGACTGATGATATAATGAAGTGGTGAAGTTTCCAAGGCATCATTTCTGTATTAAGCACAGGTCTCTCTGTTGTTTCCTAATCTGTGAGAAACCCTATGGGTGGTTTTTAACCGCTGTTTCACGTTAAATAGATATTCGCCATTTTTTCTGGAGTACGAAATTGTTGGCCTGAAGTGTTTTTCTCCAGAAAATGGCCGTGTTTTATAGCCTCTGAGACAAGATTGTTCATCGTTATTTGGACAAGGCTCCGATTACTAGATAACTCATTCTGTTCGTTTTTTAAATTCATAAACCGAAATTTACTCTCGCTCGCCACCCCACTCATCGAAACTACTCCCTAGTCCCACAGGTTGTGGTTTCATTGATGTTTCGATGACCTGATTTGCAGAGGGTGACTGAGATGTAAAAAACCCTAAACAACCTAAAGACAGGGTGGTTGCAGTTGTGTTTTCGTGCTGTGCACGGCAATCTTCGAGAACATCTGCTATCATCGTTGACTTTCATATTGCGTCTTATAAACAGGTGGCAAAAACCTGTGTGGTTCCACAGCTATCGGGATCGTCCAGTTATCGATGTCTGGTTTCGTGTGATGGACTCAACGTCGAAAGGATCTACGAATTCAGTGTTTTATGGTGTGGAGATACAGGCCTTCTCGCTCTTGTTCGGCAAAATGTGCAACCATGAAAATCTTCGACTGAGAATCTGTTGGTGAATCCTGAGTGACCCTAACTGCGCTCAGGAATAAATCTTATGGAGTAAAAATTCTCGTCGAAGTGTTTTTGCGACTTTTGCTGCGTCAACCCTGACAAAATAATCTCGAGGGAGGATCTGGTTGACTCGCTCTGTGTAGAAGAAGAATTGAAGTTTTCCGTCAGATGAACTTGGATTTCACTTCCACATCATGAAGCAGCCGGGCAAAAAGAAAGTCAGAATAAAGGTATTTTAAAGATGTCTTTATATCTAAAATGTAGCCATTTGTATCCAGATTCAATTAAGTTTGTTTTTTTCTTGCACCCTTCTGTCGACACTTTGTTTTGAGTACAACTGAATGTATTGTGTTGCTTTGTTTCTTTCGTTTTTGTGTAAATGTTCTTGTGTTTGCTTGTTTGTGAACTACTAAGGTTTGCAGAAATGCTTATTCTCGAATTCTGTTTCAAACTCATTTGCAGTGCAGTGGATTGGTCATTCTTTTAGTTTTTTTCCAAATACAAGTTCTTTGTGTGCTTTTGGTATTTCATGCCGGTGTGAACACGACTCTTGATTTTTAATTGCTTCCCCGTGTATTCCTTACAGTCATTGTATGATGCTGCCTTTCAGTTGATAAGAAGCTGCAATTTGCAACAATGTACTCAGATGTGCGCCCCGTCCACACTTGATGTCACAAACAACCTTAAATGCACTATGAGTGGAAATGTGAACTAATCTTTACAACTACCGTGTAGTGGTAGTTAGAAAAAAAGCATAGTGTAACACCCTAGTAATCAAAATTTACATATATGACGGAGTGCTGTTGTTGCAAGTGTATATGATTAATGTTTGTATTACTTTCATGCAGCCTTTGTGTTCTATGGACCGACAGACACAACTTTAGCATTTTAAGTGGTCTGTC
>JAWQFJ010030334.1:0-2500 GCA_034096865.1 Theodoxus fluviatilis | reverse complement strand
GTTTCAGATAACATGTCTAACGCTTCTATGTTATCTAGAGAACAATGCCTCACGTTGCTTATGATCGTCACAACAGGGCCCTGCTCCCTCCACAGGAATTGTTACTAGCAACCACCACAAAATGAGTATCGTATGACATGTCAGGTATTCCGAGATGTTGATACCTCCAAAAAGGTCTTTAATTTCCTTTTAAAGTGACATGAATTATTTGACCATGTGACCTTTTTGTGGGGGAGTTATTACATGTCGAAAATGACACGTTGTTGACAACGCAATTTTCCTCACTCGAGCTTTCATCAGCCCTTCGTGTCCAACATCACAGGCTAATCTCCGAATTGTTAGCATGTTCAGGAACCTTCTATTTGTCTTCTGTTCTAAAATATCTGATAGAAAACGGTCTGATAAAGTAGACGGGGTTTCCCTGATACCTCAGGCATGATACAGCATAGCGATCTTGTTCAGTATATAAGTACATGACGGGGGTGAAATTACGACATATTGCATAGCGCCAGATGTTTTTTCGCTGACTGCTCGTTGCGTAACTTTGAAACATTTCCTCTGTATGTCACTTAGAGCCCCTATCTGGAAGGGGGAAAAGGGGAAGGGGTGGGAGTGGGGTTGGTGGCGGATGGGGTTGGGGAATTGCACATACTCGTGGATTAATCATTAAGATTTTCAACAGTCATAATCTGCAAATGGCGAGCTTTCACTCCACTTGATTTCTTTACTGCATCTCAAATTCAGCAAATGTCGTACAATACTCATTCCTTGTGTAAGGATCACACGTGTCCTTGAGTAGTTAATTCACGCACCATAGACCTCGCTCACGCAGCCTGTTAATCTCGCTGTGGGAGGGTTGTCAGCGAGCCACGCTGCGAGTCATCACACCGCTGTCTCTTTCTCCCCGGAAGTCTGCCAGGCAGACCAGCAAGGACACTTCTCGAGCCTCGTCAGCCTTCTCCAGCACCGTCCCCGCCGCCCTGGACATGGCCTACATCCCCCCCAAGTCCAAGGCGTCCCACCACGGGGAGATCTCCACCATCAACCCCCCTGCCACGGATATTCGCACCATGCCCACCGTGGCGTCCGTCACTCCCATCAACATGCACGCGGCCCTGGCCACTCCCATAGGGAAGATCGTGCGCGACGGCTCCGAGATCGCCATCATCATGGCGCCCTCAGGTCAGTCGGGCAACCTCGTGGCCGTCAGTCCAGACACCCCCAGGAGCGTGGGCGCCAGAGAAGAGATCCCTGGAGCCCCTGCAGATGAGGAGGATGACACCCCAGGCGGGGACGCGATAAGCAAAGCCGCGTCCGACGTCTTTCAGCTGGGTGAGCTTCCCTACGCCATGACGGACATGACCTCTGACCCGTCCCGACTCAACAAGGTCGATCCGGAGTCAAGGTCGGAGAATGTGGTGACCCCCAGCACGGCCTTGACCTCTTCCTACGGGACGCCAGTTCCCACGGCGTTGGACGTGGCAGGTCTGCTGAACGCCAAGACACGCACGCCGTCCTTGGCCAGCCGACAGTCAACTGCTGTGGAGAGGGGAGGCAGGAGCGGGCTGGAGGGGAGGAGCGCCCCTATGTCTGCGAGTGGCACCCCGGTCATCCTGGAGCCAGAGACTCAGGTCGACGTGACGTCACAGGTTCTGTCCCGTCAGCGTATCTTGCGGTGCCGATGTCGTGGTTGTTGATGTCGTCACCCAGCACGGCGTTTCTGGCCGCTGTCTTTGAATTTCATGCATGGCATGTCTTGCACGGTTGCTGTGGTCCTTCGTGTCTAAAGATGCTGGGGATGCAAAGAACTTGAAGGAGGAGACAGAAGTGCTGAAGTCTCAGCATGAGATTTTCCACCTTTGCCTGCATCCCTTTTGAGTTCTTCTGCATGTTGTCTTGCACGTTTGCAGTGTTCCGTCGTGTCTGAGCAATAGAGAATGCAAAGAAAGTGAAGAGGAAGAAGAAGATATGCAGTCGTTTTAGCTTTGTCTTTTCATATTTCCCTGCAGTGCTGTCGATTTGCACGTGTTCTCTTGCATGGTTGCTATTATTCTTTTTTGTCTCTTGAGAGTTTTTTTTATGACGAGGCAGCAGGGGGAAACATTGCTGGTGTGAATAATATTTTTAATATCTTTCCTGTTTTACTGCACCAGATTCTTATCTCTCGATGTTTTGTTCCTATGATGAAATAGCTGGAGCGTGTACTTTTGTAAGGGTTGCATGATTGTTTTTTCTGTGTTTCTTCCCAAGTGTCCTTAATGCTCTGGCATCCAGTGTGGTTTTATAATCTTTGCATTTCCTTTAGTTGTTCCTTTCTAATAAAACACGCCCATTCTTCATCTCCTCAACATGTTCATGATGCGTCAGGTGTTCACTATCTGTAAGATACATCCGTACAGTAACATAACATTCCACAGTTTGGCAGCTACTGCACGTCATTTGACGTCGTAGGTATCTATTCCGGAGTACTATCCTTGGTGGCATACATCAAGGTCTGAAT
>JAWQFJ010030331.1:10000-11691 GCA_034096865.1 Theodoxus fluviatilis | reverse complement strand
GGACAAAGGAAGACAGCATTGCACTGTCATGGATAAGGGGTGTGGGGGTGACGGGACACCGAGGCTGATTCAGGAACAAGGAAAAACTTGGAGTGGTCTTGAGAGCGGAAATAGATGTGTGTGTGTGTGTGTGTGTGTGTGTGTGTGTGTGTGTGTGTGTGTGTGTGTGTGTGTGTGTGTGTGTATGTATGAGTGTGTGTATGTATGAGTGTGTGTGTCTGTGTGTGTGTGTCTCTGTGTGTATATGCGTGTGTGTATGTGTGTGTGTATGTGTGTGTGTGCGTGCTTGTGTGTGTGTGTGTGTGTGTGTGTGTGTGTGTGTGTGTGTGTGTGTGTGTGTGTGTGTGTGTGTGAGTGAATGAGACAGAGAGAGAGAGAGAGAGAGGGGGGGGGGGGGGGGGGGGGAGTGCGGCAGAAGATTGTTGCAGAAGGTACTGAAAGAGAGGAGAGGGGAAGGGAGGGGGGGGGGGGGGGGCAGACGGGGAAAAGGTAGGGGTCTGAAATAAATGAGGGAAAGGAAAACCTCTTTGCAATGGGGATTGCTGGCACCAGATGGCGCCAGTGGGGCAGGAAGGGGGGGGGGGGGACATGAGGGGTGGGGGTGTTGCGGGAAGAGGGGTGAGGTGTTGGTGCACAGTTGTGTCAGGGCCGGGTACAAAAGGACACTGTGAGATTGGGTGGCAAGAGAAGGCGGTAGAGAGGTATAGACAGGATGGACAGGTGTAGGGAGGGATGCACACAAGACTGGAGCAAAAACTGACATTGGAAGAGAAAGGGAGGCTGGGGGTGGGGGTGGGGGTGGGGGGTGGGGGGTGTGGGGGGAGGGGAGAAGGAAGGGTAAGGAGAGACAGCATCAGGGGTTTGAGGAGTGGGAGTGAGATGCCTTTAAAACATTGCACACAGTTTTTAAATAAAATCGTAGGGCCACGGGTGTGTGGGGGTGGGCTGTGTGTGAGGGATGGTGCGAGAAACGAGGTGGGGTGGGGGTGGGAATGAGAGTGGTAATAAAGGATGAGTGAGGACGAAGGTGGGTGTGGGGAAGGGGATGAGGGGAAGGGGATGAGGGGAAGGGGATGAGGGGAGGGGGATGAGGGGAAAGGTGATGGAGTTGGGAATGTGGGTGAAGATTGCGAGGGTGGGGGAGATGCAGCAAACATAGCACACAAGGGGGGTGGGGATGGGGTGGGGTGGGTGCGACTGAGGCAAGGAAGACTGCTGAGGAGAGGGCTGCATGCTGGGGGGGGGGGGGGGGGGGGGCGCCCCCCATTTGTTACAGGCGTCTCTGTCTCAAAGAAAGCTGCCCTGGGGGGCAGACAGGACGAAAGGAGGACAGAGAAGCATGCAAACCGTACAGGCAGATGGTAGGAATACACGTATACAAAGACCAAAAGGGCTGATTTCCGTTTTCCTTCAGCCAACCAAAACCGAGGCCCAAGTGCAGCTAGTGACGAAAACAAGGAACTTCCTGTCGCCGTGGTCAATGAGCAATTTTTCTTTAAGAAGGTCGAAATGAAACTCGAGTGCTTGAGGACTTTGGGCCAGGATGATGGAGAGAGAGAGAGAGAGAGAGAGAGAGAGAGAGAGAGATAGAGAGAGAGAGATGGAGAGAGAGATAGAGAGAGAGAGAGAAAGACAGAGACAGAGAGACAGAGACAGAGAGAAAGACAGAAAGACAGAGACAGAGAGAGACA
>JAWQFJ010030331.1:0-2500 GCA_034096865.1 Theodoxus fluviatilis | reverse complement strand
ATCGATATGACGAGATCTCCAGACTGTCCTTTTTCGAATTCCCCACATACAAGAAGCAGAAAAAACTATGGATCTGGAAGATTCGGCGTGATCCTGGCAAAAAATTCAAGGCAACAAGAGCTTAGATTTAGGTCTTGTAAAAGCAAAAAAAAGGTTAAATCATCTAACCAGAACATTCAAGATCCTCATAAAAACACCATATTTGTCATATCTTTTCATCAACTCAACTACACTTCTTACGAAATAAAGTCATTTCTACAACTTGAGATACGAATAAAAGCGACAAGGCTTCAGATAGTGCCTCACGAGGAGCGCACATGTTTGTGATGTAAAACGTGACCTTCATTACAGTATTACACTACGAGTGATCTTATCCGATACCAGTTGATGTTTTACCCCTCTGCTAAGATTATAATACAACCTTAGGAATATTTGTGTTGAACCTTTTACTGGTGAACGTATTGCATAGCATCAGACAATACTAGCATTGTACACGATGTCAACAGCAGGCAGGTTCGAGGACAACAATGTATTTATAATCTATCCTGGTGCCGCTGAGGTCCGCGCGTCAGCTATAAATAGAAGTGCGCGAAGCTTGGATTTGTAAAATGTATTTCACGACCTATTGACGCAATCAACATACAGCTTTGATAAATTAAGACAGCCCATGGTTATATTAGCATGATAAATTAACATATAGGCTTACTGACCTTATTTCAAGAAACACCATTCATAATGATCAACACTACGAACCAAGCAGACGAACACGATCGAACCGTAGCCACTACGCCAGCAGACGATCGAGATAACTAAATGTTTCATGTAAAACTCGAATGAGTTGTATTATAATCTTAGCAGAGGGGTAAAACATCAACTGGTATCGGATAAGATCACTCTTAGTGTAATACTGTAATGAAGGTCACGTTTTACATCACAAACATGTGCGCTCCTCGTGAGGCACTATCTGAAGCCTTGTCGCTTTTAAATTATGTTTTATTCGTGTCTCAAGTTGCAGAAATGACTTTATTTCGTAAGAAGTGTAGTTGAGTTGATGAAAAGATATGACAAATATGGTGTTTTTATGAGGATCTTGAATGTTCTGGTTAGATGATTTAACTTTTTTTATGCTTTTACAAGACCTAAATCTAAGCTCTTGTTGCCTTGAATTTTTTGCCAGGATCACGCCGAATCTTCCAGATCCATAGTTTCTTCTGCTTCTTGTCTGTGGGGAATTTGAAAAAGGACAGTCTGGAGTTCTCGTCATATCGATCATCGTTCTCGCAATAAGGAACACAGCAGTGTCTATGTGATGATGAAACCTTCGGTTTCGCCATAGACGCTGGACGCCATTAAATTTGCGGACTTAGTCTCGTTTTCGATTTCAAAATGGCCGCTGCGTGAATAATGTCTATGACGCGTGATTACGTCTCCCAATCACCGCTCTTAATTTCCAAACTGAGGGACTCCATGACGGGGTAGATGTGAACCCAGCGCTGACATTCCAATGACCCCCTCAGCCCCCTCTCGTAACCCACCACGCGGTTCGTTTTCCCGCCTGTCGCTATCTATTCTTAGCGATGTGGCAATCACGGTTTCTATGTGATGATGAAGCCTTCGGTTTCGCCATAGACGCTGGACGCCATTAAATTAGCGGACTTAGTCTCGTTTTCGATTTCAAAATGGCCGCTGCGTGAATAACGTCTATTGGACATAACTCCGCAAGTTCCGTGAAGAGGAATCACGCTGCCGTGCGTCTTAATGCGGAGAGCGTTGCTGGTGACGGCATTCGTCAAAACACCCAGGACTAACTTCCCTCCATAGATCTCCCTCAGTGAGATTTATCACATTATGATCACGCCCATACTTAATGCAATGCATGGAATTCTGTGCTTGACAAATAGCGCTTTTATGGGGAGTCGTGGGTATGATTTTGGATGACAATCTATCATAATCTTCCAAGAGGGCAATTTACACCAGGAAACCTGGACATCGTAATCAAACGCTACCGCGTATGGCCCTGAACAACTGGGATCATGACAGGGCAATATTCAAATAGAGGTGATATACAGTAGTCAGATGTAGAGAAGAGATAAACACGTTAACGCGTTCTATCGTGAGCTGTGATCTAGTCAAGAACTGGCTCTACCAAGGAGATCTCGATGCCCGGAAACGACAAGCACGCACCACTCACACGCCTCACAGCCCGCAATCACGTGTAGTCCCTGAGATCAAGCCTCGGGAGAGAGATTTGTCAGACAATGTGAAGTTGTGTTGCCCCTAGTTCCTGCATTATGCCCATTTACGAGATATCAGGCAACACGGACCATGGTGAAAAGGAATATCTTTAAATCACACCCTTCTCCTCTGTAGAATACTGTTTGTTCTTGTTTTGTTCTGTACATGCATGCCGAAACGCATGGCATGGTGTGCAGAACTAGTCTTTGAGGGCTGCAGAAAGGACTGCTGACCACGTGTAGGCCTTTGCAGCCACAGGAGACGG
>JAWQFJ010030328.1:0-7500 GCA_034096865.1 Theodoxus fluviatilis | reverse complement strand
CAAGCGATCTGCCTCACTTCCTTTGTCTCCTACACTGACCAGTCCTATTTTTGGCACAGGCTCTACGCAGTAGAAACGTTCAAATCTCCTTTGTCTTTTTCAAAATCCCACCCTGACACAATTTCCTAACTGCTGGCTGGGTTATCTAAAAGCTAGGTTTGAGAGCTGGCTGGCTCATATACTTATTCATATAACTAACTTACAACAAAATCTCTCCATTCATCACACCTCCACACCTAAAAGTCGTGAATTACAGGGGATTTGGAATTCACGATGGGGGTAAATGACTATTCAACACATCATTAGTCTACTTCATATAAGGTTGTAACCTTCTCTGACAGTTACACATTTTCTAATCACTATCCATTGTGAATACATCAATACAGTGGCATGCAAAGACAAAAAGGGGAAAACACAGGAGGATAGACACATGTTTGCTTCTACCTGTGAAAGGTTACACATGTTTCTGGTCGTAGTCGGCTATAGCTTGTTCTGGGTTAGATCATGCGAGATAAGCTGTCGGCTATGACATTGTCCTTCCCCTTTATGTGTTCTATGTCCAACAGGTATTCTTGGAGAGCCAATGCCCACCTCATCAGTCTCTGGTTTTTGTTTTGCATCCTGTTAAGGAAGACCAGGGGGTTGATATCATCAGAGCACAATTGATAGAGGGTCTGAGAAACAAGGAAATTCTTGTAGATTCAGGGAAGGAGGCAGAACTTGATTTTAACATGGCAAGTCTAAATCAAGCAGAGGAAGAAGTAGCTCAAAACTCTGGTCGTTCGACACCAGGGAGTAGAAATGGACTGGCAAGCAGGCCAGATCCATTAGAACTTAGGAAGCTTGAAATGCAGCATGAGATAGCACTAAAGCAACACGAGATGGCAATGAAGCAGTAGGAACTAGCACTAAAATGTCCAGGAGCGTCTCATCTTGGTAGATAGAGAGCAAGGATGGTATTCTTGGTTTTCCCTTATGGAAGTCGTTAGGGCGCGCTACCATGGAGGGTGCCGCCATGTGTGTCTAACGCTTTGCTAAAGAGGCTTGAGAAGGAAAAATAGAAGAGAGTTAGAAGCTCAGTTGGAGCAGTTAGAGAAACTCAGGTCTTGTTTTGTGACAAATGCATTTCTTGTGGCTATAGGATCTGCATTGTTGCTGTTATTCCCTGTTTACCTTTGCCAAGTATGGTTAGCTTGGTGAATGTTTTCCCTGTTGTCAGATTAGTTCCCGTTGTAAGCGAACCATTCGAACGCGTACTGATCGACTGTGTTGGGCCCCTTCCCAAGACCAGCCGAGGGAACCAATACATCCTGACGGTGATGTGCTGCTCTACTCGATTTCCCGAAGCCATCCCTCTTAGGAATATCTCCGCCAAATCAGTAACCTCTGCTCTAGTGAAGTTTTTTACCACCTTTGGTCTCCCCCGAGAGATCCAGTCGGATCGCGGCTCCAACTTCATGTCAAACCTGTTTGGCCAGGTGATGACGACGCTAGGGATCGAGCATGTGAAATCGTCCGCGTATCACCCGGAGAGTCAGGGAGCCCTGGAAAGGTTCCACCAATCTCTGAAGCGCATGTTGAAAGCATGCTGCTTCGAGAATGAGCGGCAGTGGGACGAGTGCATCCCTTATGCCACCTTTGCTGCTAGAGAGGTCAAGCAGTCGTCATTGGGATTCTCCCCCTTCCAACTAGTCTATGGTCACACAGTCAGGGGACCCTTGAAGGTGCTGGGAGAAAGTTGGGGACAGGAAGCGGACGGGAGTGGGACGAATGTGTTGGCGCATGTCAACGACATGAGAAAGAAGTTGCGCATGATGTGTGAACTAGCGCGAAAGCATCTGGGAGTGGCTCAGGAGCGCATGAAAGAGCAGTATGACAAACACGCCAAAGAGCGTACGTTCGACATAGGAGACAGAGTACTTGCCCTACTGCCCATGACCGACCACCCACTGAGAGCAAAGTACCATGGTCCCTACGTAGTGACGAGAAGACTGAGTGACTCAAACTACGTGATAGCCACCCCGGACAGACGAAAATCCACGCAGACCTGTCACATCAACATGTTGAAACAATACTTCGATCCCAACACCCGATCCACATTGTCGGGAGCCCAACCTGACAAAGGACAGACAGACCTGACTGACGGCCCGAGAAAGACGACCGACGCTGGTCATATGAATAAGTATATGAGCCAGCCAGCTCTCAAACCTAGCCAAGCCCGACCTACTCCACGTTTCACCTAGGAGGGGAGACGAAAGATGGAACCCTCCCTTCCACCAGCCTCACGCTTCAACGAGCCCTGACCCGGCTTAAATCACCCAACTAGTGATCCACCGTTTCTTCACCCCTATCAGAAAGACACTACACGTTCAACGGCGGTCAGCAGAGACTGACACAATCAGATAAGTTGTATCGTAAAGGCTGGCTGGCTAAACCTTACATTTTGATACCTTAAATTAGTTATATAAAGAATTATCATTTCATTTGTATTATTAAAAGTCATCTTTAAAGTTCAATCCACACTTTCTCCTCTGTACGGTCTTGTTCACTTGCATGGCATGGAATGAATGAAAGAATGTTATGGAACGGAAAGAAAAACCCCTAGACGAATCTCTCTTGAATGGGAGATAAAGAGCCCCGTTCATAACAATTGGGAGCTCAGTCCGGAATTTGAATCATTGGTAAAATTGTGTAACAATTGGGTAGCTCAGTCCGAGATTTGAATCATTGGAAAACTTTGTAACAGTTGAAATATTCATAAGAGATTTGAATCAATCATTCCATCCACTGTAATAGAAATTTGAGCTGTGAGAAACTGTTTTTCTAGAATATTGACCTATTGGAAAAGAGTGAACGAGCTGTGTTTCTGAACGAAAGATTGTGTTGTCAACTCTGTTACCTTGACTTGCTTCACCTGTGAAAGGAACTCATGCATTTCATTGTGTACTGATCAGACTGACAATCGACGCGACATTTTTGCTTAGGTGATGACAGTTAAGAATTAGAATTTTGGACAACCTTAGCTGAGTTTGAAGATAAGTCATGGACACAGTCACGAATTTTATCACAAACGTAGATGTACAAATCCTAAGTAAAGCCACAAAGAAAGAATTGTTGCAGATTGCCGAGCACTTTGAAATCAGTATCAAAAAAGGGAGGGTTGAGATCATCAGAGCACAATTGATAGAGGGTCTGAGAAACAAGGAAATTCTTGTAGATTCAGGGAAGGAGGCAGAACTTGATTTTAACATGGCTAGTCTAAATCAAGCAGATGAAGAAGTAGCTCAAAATTCGGGTCGTTCGACACCAGGGAGTAGAAATGGAATGGCAAGCGTGCCAGATCCGTTAGAACTTAGAAAGCTTGAGATGCAGCACGAGTTGGCACTCAGACAGATGGAAATGAAGCAGCAGGAACTAGCACTAAAGCAACAGGAGATGGCACTGAGACAGATGGAGCTAGAGACGCAGAAAGAAGTCAAACTTAGAGAACTAGAACTACAAGCTAGAGATAGGAGAGAATCCAGTGGTAGTAGCAGAAGTGAGTCGGTCACCGTGAAGGTAGACAAAGTTCCAGCATTTGATGAGGCAAATCTGGAAAGCTATTTTGAGTACTTTGAGAAGACTGCTATCACCTGGAACTGGCCCAGAGAAAAGTGGACAGCACTCCTACAGTCCGTGCTAGTAGGAAAGGCACGTGACGTTTTTGTTTCCCTAACTACAGAAGACAGTCAGGACTATGTGAGAGTGAAAGAAGCTATCTTGAGGGAGTACCAACTCGTACCTGAAAGCTATAGAAAGAAATTCCGTAGCCTGCAGAAAGCAGAGAGAAAAACTTTCAGAGAATTTGCTCATGATCTAAGAACCACGTTTGACAGGTGGTTACGGGCAGAAGAGGTGGGAAATAGCTATGAGAAGCTCAGGGAGACAATGCTCATGGAGGCGTTTCATGAGAGGGTGACTGACGATCTCAGGATGCATCTGTCAGACCGCAGGGTAGAAACCCTAGATCAGGCCGCTACGGTATGCGACACGTACGCGGCAGTGCACTGCCAAGTAGGGAATGCAGGGAGAGGGAATTCTCCAGCACAAGGGAAGTTCGGAGGTGGGAAGCCTCACCAGAGAGCATATGACCATTCTAAGAATGGAAGTCATAGTCGAGGGAGCCATGCAGGGCATAGGAACCAAGGTGGAGAGAAAAGGGAAGGGAAGGACCTTCCCAAGGTCCAGTGCTACCAGTGCCAGAAATTCAGACTTCTCTTCCTTTCTTCCGTTTCTTCCATTCACGCCATCTTGCCCTCGTCACGAGACCTCTGGGTCACGAGACCTTGTTTACAAGGGGAATTCCTTTGTCCCCTATAGTCACGAGTTGTTGACCAAGCGATCTGCCTCACTTCCTTTGTTTCCTACACTGACCAGTCCTATTTTTGGCACAGGCTCTACGCAGTAGAAACGTTCAAATCTCCTTTGTCTTTTTCAAAATCCCACCCTGACACAATTTCCTAACTGCTGGCTGGGTTATCTAAAGGCTAGGTTTGAGAGCTGGCTGGCTCATATACTTATTCATATGACTAACTTACAACAAAATCTCTCCATTCATCACAGTCTCAATATGTCTCTCTCTGTCTCTGTCTCTGTCTGTCTCTCTGTCTCTGTCTCTGTCTCTGTCTCTGTCTCTGTCCTGTCTCTGTCTCTGTCTCTGTCTCTGTCTGTCTCTGTCTCTGTCTCTGTCTCTGTCTGTCTGTCTGTCTCTGTCTGTCTCTGTCTGTCTCTCTCTGTCACTCTCTGTCTGTCTGTCTTTGTCTCTGTCTGTCTGTCTTTGTCTCTGTCTGTCTGTCTCTGTCTCTGTCGATCTCTGTCTCTGTCTGTCTCTGTCTTTCTCTGTCTCTGTCTGTCTCTGGTTCTGTCTCTGTCTCTGTATGTCTCCGTCTGTCTGTTTGTCTGTCTGTCTGTCTGTCTGTCTGTCTGTCTGTCTGTCTGTCTGTCTGTCTGTCTGTCTGTCTGTCTGTCTGTCTGTCTGTCTGTCTGTGTCTCTGTCTGTCTGTTTCTGTCTGTCTGTCTATCTCTGGTTCTGTCTGTCTGTCTCTGTCTGTCTGTCTCTGTCTGTCTGTCTCTGTCTGTCTGTCTCTGTGTCTGTCTGTTTCTGTGTCTGTCTGTTTCTGTGTCTGTCTGTCTCTGTGTCTGTGTCTGTCTCTGTCTCTGTCTCTGTCTGTCTCTGTCTATGTGTCTGTCTCTGTGTCTGTGTCTGTCTCTGTCTCTGTCTCTCTGTCTGTCTGTCTCTGTCTCTGTCTCTGTGTATGTCTCTGTCTCTGTCTCTGTCTCTGTCTCTGTCTCTGTCTCTGTCTCTGTCTCTGTGTCTGTGTCTGTCTCTGTCTCTGTCTCTGTCTCTGTCTCTGTCTGTCTGTGTCTGTCTCTGTCTCTGTCTGTCTGCCTGTCTCGTCGTGTGCCCGTGGTTAGCGCAGGGTTCCGGCCTTTTTTGGTTCCAGGTGTCAAGTAGTCTTGGTGTAAACTTCCAGATGGTCCTTGCCAGTCAGAAATGAACTGGTGGCTGCAGGCAGCTGCAGGCGTTCCCATTGTGATCTCTTCTCTTGGCCTGGTGGAGAAGCGACCGCCGCTAAAGTAGTCTCTTTTCCCTTCCAGTTTGGCCTGCTGGATCATCTGCACGTAGCAAGCCCCAGACCCTCTCCACGACGCAGCGCGGGAGTACTAGATAGGGAGGTGGCCGAGGCCCAGGGGTTACGAGCAGGCAGGAGCAGACAACTCTGACAGGTAGAGCAGTTTTCAAACTATAAAGATGGAATATCGAGGGTTTCCTGTCAAATCTTGAAGATCAAGATTTTGTCGGCTATCTAAAAGAGTTTTCATTTCTATGTCTAACGGAAACTTATTAAGAATTCCTTGATGACTCGATATTATTAAACCAAAATAAGTACTATCTTAGTCCTGCATTGAAACTGTCGCACCAGGGAAGACGATCAGGAGGTGTAATGTGTCTTGTGAAAAAACAGGTCGTCGAACACTTTGAATTTATTGATGTCAAAATCGATAATACCTTTGTTTTCAAGATTGATCGTCTACGGTTTGGTGCAAACACTGATGTTTTGCCTGTCTGCACTTACGTGCCACCATATGGGTCTCCACCTGCATCAGGGGCGGATCTGGGTTTTGAAAGGGGGGGGTGCAAAGTTCTTTTTTGTTTTGTTTTGTATGTTATCAGCGAAGGCGCGAAGCGCCGAACCGACGGCGCGAAGCGCCGAGCATGCTAGGGGGGTCCGGGGGCATGCCCCCCCGGATTTTTTTTTAAAAAAGGAAGCAAAATGGTGCAATCTGGTGCAATCTGAGCGTGTAAAGTGCTATTTTCAGGCGATACATTTTGCCACTGATGTGGTGGGGGGTGGAGATAGGACCAACTGTCTCTCTCTTGGGAAGCACATGCTCGAAAATGTACAGTGCTAAATAAGTTCGATGTTAATAATAAAGAATCACAATTCACAAAAACAACATGAGGAAAAAGTCTTTGCAACAAGATCATACCTCGAATTTAATAATCTTTATTCCGAATATGTAAGAAGACATCTGTAACCAGTTTGTTGTGGGAGTCAGGCCTGGTCAGTCTAGAGACATTGAATAAGCACACACATGGAGGAATTTGCCTAGTCATAGGCCTAATCATGTGACAACATTTTCTGTGGCTGAAGGCGCATGACTGTGTTGTATTTTGTTGCAAATCTGTTGACAGCATCTGGAATGTCTATTTTCATTCCTGTATTAGCATCTCTCAGTCTCTCTCTCTCTCTCTCTCTTTCTCTTTTTTTTTTTTTTTTTTTTGCTGTATGTGTGAGTGTGTGTGTGTGTGTGTGTGTGTGTGTGTGTGTGTAAGGGGGGGGGGGTGCAATTACATTTAATTTTACTAGTGCATTCCTATATTTATCAGCATCTCTCTCTCTGCACCCACCCACCCCTTTTTATTTTGGCTGGGGGGGGGGGGGTGTGTGTGCAATTACATCACTATATTTATCAACATATTTCTCTTTCCATTTTTTTATTTATGTATTATCATTGTTTATGTATTTTATTTCTTTAATTTATTTAGTTAGTTTTTTGGCCGGGGGTGGAATTACATTTACATTACTATATTTATCAGCATCTCTTTCTCTTTTTTGTTCTGCCGAGGGAGGGGGGGGGGTGCAATTACATTTACATTACTATATTTATCAGCTTCTCTCTTTCTTTCTTTTTAAGCCGAGGAGGGGGGGGGGGTGCAATTATATTTACATTCCAATATTTATCAACATCTCTTTCCCTGAGTCTCTCTCTCATTTTTTTGTCTTTTTGCTTGGGGGGGGGGGGGGGGGTGCAATTACATTTACATTACTACATTATCAACATATCTCTTTTTTTCTTTCTTTCTTTCTTTTTTTTTTCTTTTTTTTTTTGTCCCGCTGGGGGGGGGGTGCAATTGCACCCATTGCACCCCCCCCCCCCCAGATCCGCCCCTGCCAC
>JAWQFJ010030323.1:0-26947 GCA_034096865.1 Theodoxus fluviatilis | reverse complement strand
ATTGAGAGAGAGAGAGAGATAGCGAGAGAGAGAGAGAGAGCGAGAGAGAGAGCAATGGAAGACAGAGATGAGACAGAGAGCACAGACAGACAGACGACTACAGACAGACAGACAGTACAGACGACACAGACAGACAGTCCAGACAGACAGACAGACAGACCGACAGAGACAGAGAAGGAGACAGAGAGAGACAGAGCGAGACAGAGAGAGTCAGAGAGATCACCATAGAGAGGGTAGACATCGAGAGACTAGCAGACATATAGTTCATCCTCATTAATTTAATGTATTTCCACCCTTTACAATGTATATATATATATATAGTCTTATATAATTGATATATATGAGATCGAGAGAGAGAAGAGAGAGAGAGAGAGCGAGAGAGCAGACAGGACAGACCCGACAGACAGACAGAACCAGACAGACCGCCGACATAGATGAGAGAGACAGAGCAGAGAGCAAGAGAGAGAGAGAAGAGAGAGAGAAGAGAGAGAGGAGAGAGAGAGAGAGAGAGACAGACAGACCGAAAGACAACAGACCGAGAGAGAGAGTGTAGAGAGATTGAGAGAGAGAGAGGAGAGACAGAGACAGACAGAGACAGACCAGAGACAGAGAGACAGAAACAGAGAGGAACAGAGGCAGTCAAACGGACAAACTGAGTCAGACGGACCATGGACACTACATCACTAGGATCCATGGACGGCCAACTGAGTCAGACGGACACACTCTGAGACAGACGAAGACAGGCGGACGGATGGACGGACGGACGGACGGGCGTGCGGGCGGGCGGGCAGGCATGCAGGCAGGCAGGCATGCAGGCGTGCAGGCACAGGCGGGCGGGCAGACAGGCGGAAAACAGGCGGGAGAACAGACGGACGGACAAGCGGGCGGGCGGACGGACGGACGGACGGACGGACTACAGACAACAAACAAACAGACAGACACAGATAGATAGACAGACAGCAGACATACCAGATAGACAGACAGACAGTGAGACACTAGACAGACAGACAGACGGACGGGCGGGCGGGCGGCGGACGGACGGGCGGGCGGGGGCGGGCAGGCAGGCAGGCAAACAGACAGATGCAGGCAGGCAGACAGGCAGGCTGGCAGGCAAACAAACAGATCATAAAGAGACACAGACACAGACTCACACTCTGAAGACGGAGACAATCATCAGCAGCTATGGACGCACACTGAGAAGGGTCTGGAAATAAAACGTCGAATTAGTTTATTAATTAATTGTATTCGATCTCAGTCAATAACTGCATTATTTCCTTACTTACTGAGTACCACACTGAGCAGATGGCGGCTGAGAGAGATGCACTCCCGGAAACAGGCGGACTACCTCCACACTCTCCCTAAGCAGAGTAGTCATCAAGGTTAGGGTCAGCTCTCGCTGAACACGGAGCGTTCTTGGATCCTCCAGCCTTTGTACCAAGCAGGCCAGGCACACAGGCAGGGAGTGACGAGGCGACACCACACATAAGATCGGGTCGTGGTCATTGTGACTTGGAAGCAACGCAATCGCAGGCTCCATAACCCTGAGCTGCGGTGAAATGAAAATCTGTATGATGCACCGAAACATGCAAAATGAGTGGTTTTCTTTTCATGAGAACAAGAGGCATTTTCCATTGCCGATCGAGAAAGTTTCACTGTTGAAGAAGATGAGTTTTTAAGTAATCGAGTAGGATGTATTAGGACATTCGTGAGTTCACACGTTTTAATTCATAATCATGATAAATGCTGCATGTTAATAATTACGCAACATCTCGCCAGAGGACCTTGAACTGGGAGTGAAGGACTACAATCCGAGATGCAGAGAGTTAAAAGTTTCCTGAGAACGATTGCCTGAAAAAGCTTATCGACAGAGAAACCGCATGCACCTCTCTCAGACTTGTTTATGAAAGTATGCCTTAAGGCTTAACATCGAAAGTGTCCATAAGGAATTATAATTATATTTATAGTCGGGAATCAAATGTTTTGTGTATGAAATGAAAGATGTTGATGATCCCATCTTGCTTTGATGTGCCCAACAGATAATTATCGTCCAATTTATTGTCGCAATGCTTTCATACTCACTGCAAAGGTGGCGATTAAAACTTGGTTGGAAGTTTGTAAAAGGTCTCGTCTGCGTGCATTTTTCAGGGGAAGTAACTCTCGTACCGATTAGTTTCATTCAGACGACGACGAGGAAGAAATGGAAAGAAAGAAAGAAAGAAAGAAAGAAAGAAGAAAGAAAGAAAGAAAGAAAGAAAGAAAGAAAGAAAGAAAGAAAGAAAGAAAGAAAGAAAGAAAGAAAGAAAGAAAGAAAGAAAGACAAAAGAAGAAAAGAAAGACAGAAGAAGAAGAAAACAAAAAAAGAAAGACAAAAGAAGAAAGAAGAAGAAAGAAGTAAAGAAATTGAGAGAAAAGAAAAGATGGAGAGAAGGAAAAGAAAGATGGAGAAAAAAGAAATGAGAAAAGAATGAGGAGGAGGAGGAGGAGGAAAGGGGAGGAGGAGGAGGAGGAGGATGATGCGCTTAGGAAGGTAGTCGGGGAGGGGGAGGGGGAGGGGGAGGGGGCACGGGTGAGGGGGATTGCGTGAGGAGTGGGGAGGAGGAGGCTGGTGGGAGGGGGAAGAGGAGGGGGATGGCGAGCAATTGGATGTAGTCGAGGATTCGGATGCGAGCGTATGCTGAGGCAGGAGTCGGAGGCAGGAGGAGGCATGGAGTGAGGAGGAGGAGGAGGAGGAGGAGGAGGAGGCGGTGACGTTGACTAGGAGAATCTGGCCCACCAAGACCTGCACCAAAATGTAGGCGTAGAACAGACAGAGCTCCGGGGGATTCACGTGGTTGAAGGTGATCAGCACCTGCGATAAGGCGGACATTACATGACCATGCCCATGACTGAAAGTAAAACGTTGTATAACTAATAAAAAGCACTTGTAAAAAGACCCCATTTATAACATTGTTATGCGGTCAGCATGAATTACATGCACTAGGGTATTTTGAATGCCGGATAACAAGAAGTATGAATACTTGCAACAGAATACCAAACTTTGGTCTGTGTCGAACCATTTGTTTCCTCAGTGTTGTCCGTAAATACTTCACACAACTATTTCGTTCTCTGCCAGTGTTTCTAAACGTGGTTTTTAGATGCAAATATTGAGGCAAATCACCTACTACCTCTTAAAGAACAATGTAAACTTACACGCAGTCTCGCAAAAGGAACCGATGCATTAAAGACCAAAGATGGGAAATCAGATCAACGTTCGTTCCACCGACTGTTTGGCTGTAAAGCGGCCCCGATACTGTCTCTCTCTTTCTACACACATGCGCGCGCGCGTGCACACACACATATACAAACAGATACGCGCTCAAGCGTGTGCGCTAACACACACACACACACACACACACACACACACTTTAGCTTTTGCTGAAACATAAAATATCTTCCATGGAATCAAAGGCAGGCAGGGTCGGACGAGGGGGGGAGGGTGTGTTCCGGGGTTTCCGGGGTTTCCGGAGTTTCCGGAAACACAAACACCCCCCCCCCCCCCCCCCCCCGAACAGAAAAAAAAATATATATATAGATATATATAGAGAGATATATAGATATAGATATATATATATATATATAGAGATATATATATATAGATATAGAGATATATATATATAGATAGATATATATATATATATATATATATATATATATATATAGAGAGAGAGAGAGAGAGATATATATATATATATATAGATATATATATATATATATAGATATATATATATAGAGAGATATATATAGAGATATATATATATATATATATATATATATATATTCTCTCTCTCTCTCTCTCTCTCTCTATATATAGATATATATATATATATTATATATACTATAATATATATATATATGGCGTTGCTTCGCGAACGAAGATGAGACGATGCTGCTGTTCACATCCACCGCAGACACGTTGGTGGCTGTAGAGGCCGATGCGGGACCGGCAAGCCCGACCACAGCGGCCGCAGGGGAAGATCTGGCCAGGGTCTAGCATGACGTCCTCTCGGTTTTTTCTCCTCTGGCGCTTCTCCTTTAGTGTGTCCCTGCGGGAGCTCTCCAACACTGCCGTGGCTTTATTGATGGTGTGGCGCCAGGCATCTCTGTCAGCAGCGACGGAGGTCCACTGTCGGGGGTTGATGTTGCAAGAGATGAGGGCTTTCTTGAGAGAGTCTTTGTATCTCTTTTTTGGGCCCCCTTTGTCACGTCAACCAGTGGAAAGCTCACCAAATATTGCTACCTTGGGCAGGCGGTGGTTTTCCATTCTCGAAACATGGCCTGCCCAGCGCAGCTGAGATCTCAAAAGCATGGTCTCAATGCTGGTGAGTTGAGACTGTTCCAAACTTCCACATTATATATTCAACATCTGTAATATATATTATATATATATATATATATACAGTAACAAAATCTGCTGCCTGAAACTGACACTGATCATCATCAGAATGCGCCAGATTGGACCATTTTGCAGCCTTCTGCCCTCCCCCTCCCCTCTTCCCCCCTCCCCCCCCCCCCCTTCGCTCCCCCCCACCCCCCCCCCACCCCCGCTTTGCGGTTTCGGTTTAGCGCTTTGCACCTTCATAGCCTTCCCCACCCCCAGCCCCCCCAACCCCCGTTCCTAAAAAAGTTTGGAAACTCCCTCCCCCAAAATGAACTGATCCGCCCCCGGGCAGACCTAAGAGAGTCACGCCCTTTTTACACATATTTGAATGTTCACGATTTCGAGTTGAAATTTGTGTAGATTTTTCTATTTGGAAACCTAGGACTATTTTATAAAATGCAATCTTTTCAGACATATTTGTTTCAGAACGATTTAAAGTTAGTATTATTTTGGCGCACACACAACCAACGCGCGCGCACACACACACACACACACACACACACACACACACACACACACACAGGCAGGCTACCTGGCCATGGTCCATGAAGTGGACCAGGTTGAAGAGCCAGTCACACAGAGCCAGGTAGATGACCAGGCGGTCAGTCTTGTTCCACTTGAAGAAGGAGGAGGCACGGCGGTGGCGGAAGGAGACAATGACGACGGCCGAGGCGCAGCAGAAGCTGACTGCGACTCAGGCCAAGGCCACCGAGTGGATGTTGACAATTTGGCCCTGGGAAAGCCCCACCACCGGTAGATCGTGTCCGCTGCGAATGACCTTCTCTGTCGGCGTCAGATGCTCGGTCCTCATGAGACTCTCTGTCTCCAGCAGACTCCCTGTGGAGGACGCATCGGTCACGTCGCTTCCCTGGAAAATCTCCGTCATCAACGTGATCGCCCTTGTAGCCATTGTAATGGAAAATAGTCATATTAGACTGTTTTAACGTATACTTTCTGCACAAAACCCACAGAAGATAAGTAAACAAACCTCACCGTATGTACGGCTAGCAGACGAATAATCTTTATCTCCACTGACAGAGCAATGTTGAAACGGACTATAGACTCACATTTCCATGAACCAAATATTTCGATTTCACAACGCCTGCTGCAAAAAACAAAGCCAAAACACCCCCATTATTGCAGCAAATCATTTTATTACACATTACACCGTAAATGTATTCACAAACATGATCGGAACGCATCAGAAACGCGTCGACAAACAAGCACTTGTACATGTCTCTAAGCGTTGTGATTACTTCCCCATAGTTCTAGCCGCTTGGGGCGCTGCGTTTCCGAGCGTCTTGTAACTTTATATAGCAAAAGCTCGGCATGAGCTATCTTTGTGTAACCTATAATCTTTGATTCAAGCCAGAACTAAACAGTTATCTGCTGCTACTCATTCGAGCTTTACATGACACAGTACTGTTTTCCACCCCCACATACATGTACTTTGAGCAATCTAGCAAATATCTAGTATTCAGTGCAGACGCATTGAGAATCGACCGGAACTAGGTGGTTCTACCTAACGCGTTGTTTGCGACAGACAGCACCGAGGATAACTCCTGCAGGGTACGTTAATGAGAATGTCCTATACTTGCGTGTTTTACATGAAGCCCACGAATTTTCATCTATTTGAGCATCCAACCAGTACAAGGTGATGTGGATATTTTTCTAACAGCTCTGAGTTTTTAAATTCCAATTTGAACTAAACTTTGTCCAGACTCAGACAACGTTTACTGATTTTGAAGGTGATCCTTCAACCACTGCAGGTTATGCTCGTCTCCAGTCTGCTTTGACACTGGACGGCAAAAGCGCTGATACACATCACGATGTAACAGCGCTACCGAAGATGACACAGCCCACTCTGCCTAATTAGCATATGTGCCTAATTCATTGCCGTCGTTAAATAAAATGGATTTAAATGGACTCAGCCATCTTTTACGTTTGTCTTCAGAACCTCGGCTGCGTGGCTGACAATTGAGAAACACGAAACTGTTTTCCGCCCCGTTATTCATTGCATGGAATCGATGTGGAGTAAGTAAATCTGCCTACGTGTCACGTAGCAACACATCAAATGACTATAAAAAGGGTAGGGACGCCACCCAGCTATGAGGTTTTCCCATTGCTTTTAAGGTAATACGTTTTGCGATCATGGTGTATTTGCATTTGGCGTATTGTACTCAGAAAAATGAGGGGGAAAAGAAACAAAAACAAAGAACATTTCAAAACTCGGTTTTCTCTCGGAGATGAGCCGATGGACTTTCCCACCTGGAACAGAAAATGTTCCTTAACCCGTCCTTCTTTCCTTCTTCTGTCCGTGTCGTCCCCATAGCTGAACATGCTGCGAATAACAGCGAAATTATACTTCGCTTTATTTTCTTATCCGATAATTCAGTGAACAAAAGATAGTCTTGAAGAGCAGAGTGTTATTGAAAAGGGAGTTTAGAAATGATTGCTTTCACTATTTACGCATGACTGTTCAAACAACCACAGTCTCTGTTCCCTCATCCCCAACTCTTTTTAATATATAAAAAGAATGTGGGGAGCGCTTTGGGTGTGGATGGGGCTTTCATTATGTTGCGTCCCTGATCGCTGTCCCACAACAGAGTCATGTTTCCATTAGTAAATCAGGTCCATCCACACTAGTCTCTTGTTATGCTGCTGCTGCTGTGTCCACGGTGCAGTTTTTTTTAAATTTTTATCTTCCCAGACCATCGGACTCGGGATGCAGGCTTCCAACGCGATCCAGATCAGGGTCCGCGCCAGGCCGCGCTGAGAGAGGGTGGAATTGTCTGATACGTAGAAATACAAAACCACCATTGCTTTTCCCAAAGGCCGTTTCATTATTTATAATGGAATGGTTTTCGTCTGTCTTCTTGCAATTACTTAGTGTGGCGACATTTACTTAGAAAAAGATTTCCTCGGTTACGCTTTGAGATGGGTTCTTTTCATTTTCTTCAGTTTCAGTGCGGTATTCAACCATTACACAAGTGATGTTGGTAGAAGTTTTCAACCGTTACACAAGTGATGCTGGTAGAAGTTTTCAACCGTTACACAAGTGATGCTTGTAGAGGTTTCAACCGTTACACAAGTGATGTTGGTAGAAGTTTTCAATCGTTACACAAGTGATGCTGGTAGAGGTTTTCAACCGTTGCACAAGGGATGCTGGTAGAAGTTTTCAATCGTTACACAAGGGATGCTGGTAGAAGTTTTCAACCGTTACACAAGTGATGTTGGTAGAAGTTTTCAATCGTTACACAAGTGATGTTGGTAGAGGTTTTCAACCGTTTTATTAGTGAATTTGGTAGAAGTTTCAACCGTTATGCAAGTGATGTTGGTAGAAGTTTTCAACCGTTACACATGTGATGTTGATATAAAGTTCGGTATAACTTGGAGTGTTTCGGGCCTGGTGTCTACAGTAGAGTGATATGTGGGAATGAGGAGTTCGTATTCCATAGCACTGAAATAATGAAATCAGTTTTGCATTACGTAGTTTCATAGTTATCCCTTAAATGGCGCTACCTCCAGTGAGCTCTCTTTTCTCTGTCCCTGTCTCTATATCTCTGCCTTTGTCTCTTTCTCACTCTCTCTCTCTCTCTCTCTCTCTCTAATCAGATCATGCTGAGTCTCAAAGCGTCTCTTTCTCTTGCGGCTCTCTCTCTCTCTCTCTCTTTCGAAGTTTCCTCCTCGTCCTGCTCCTGCTCCTCCTGCTGCTGGTGCTGCTGCTGCTGCTTCTCCTCCTCCTGCTCCTCCTCCTGCTCCCCCTCCTGCTCCCCCTCCTCCTGCTCCCCCTCCTCCTGCTCCAACTTCTACTCCTCTTCCTGCTCCTTCTCCTTTTATGGATTCACCTCCTGCTCCTCCTCCTCCTTATGCTCCTGCTCCTCCTCCTCTTCCTGGTTCTCCTTCTTCTCCTCCTGATCCTCCTCCTGATCCTCCTCCACCTCCTGCTCCACCTCCTCTTCCTCCTCCTCTTCCTCCTCCTCCTCCTCCTCTAGACTGGTCTATTCTCTAGATGTGATTGCCGTTAAGCGACGAGTCAGACGAGTTGGTGGTCAAGGAAGAGGAGAGAGAGAGATGGTCTTCAAATTGTTGTGACCGTTCTGCACGGCATCCCCATTCTTGCAAGCCCGGTTCCGACTCTTTTCGTCTGTGTACATGCGACGACGGATGAGGACGAAGACGATGCCGTTGAGCAGGCCCCCAGTATTGGCGAAGCTGGTGGACAGCTGGTAGAAGGCCATGGGGGGTTGGGAGATCAGCTGAAAAGAAGATGTCATGGCGCTTGTACACGTCTCGTGGATGAGTGGTATTAGTGCGATACCACCGTTTGATTCTACTGCAAGAGTCAGGGCCGAAATATATGGGGACTTGATATTTTTAAATTGTATTCTGCGAATGGGGTTTTGGAATTGTATGCAAGCTAACGTGTTCATCACGTGTGTGACCCTCCACTACAAAATGCGCCGTATGTCACTTAACTTCTTTTCGCGATATCGGCAAAATGTAGTGAGATGGGTTATGCATGTCAGTTTAGAATTGTTTTTATAGAATTGGAACCTCCATCCATTTGTTTATACCTTAACATCGCATTTGTGAATTTCGGTCTTTTCTTGGCTTATTCTGCATAAAATCGAACGTTACCCTACCGAAACAGGAGTGAAAATTTCGTTGAGAAATCAGAACTTTGTCCGCGAATGAGTGATAAACTGTAATCATAGAAAATATTCTCCCAACCAATACTTTCTTAGGTTTTTCCTATGGCAGCTGTCCAGCTGGTCAGCCGATGCATCCATTTCAAAGTAGCCATCACGATGTCAATATTATTTTGCATTAAAAACGCTGCCTAAATGTTAAAGCCCCTTTTCTCAAATCGTCATAACAGTGGGTACCAGCCTTTTGCAGCTCATAACTTTATCACAATTCCTCCTATTTTCAAGTTCTCTGAATCATTGGAAAGAAAACTGTCTCCATTTCGATCATACTATAGTCATTCTAGTTCTCTAGAGACTTCGCCTACCGGCGAAAGTGTCTCTAGCCCAGTTGATATCACGTGATGGAAGGTTTTCGTCCGAAATATGCAAATGAAGGTCACACGAGAGGCTTGTGGGATAGCCGATATGCTCCCTGACATACGCCGTTAAAGTCTAAGACTATTTCGCACAAAACTCACAACTTACTCTTGTTGAGGCAATAAACAAGCGTTTATTCTATAAAATAAAATGTTTGTGTTGAAATGGAAACAAGTTTTGACGTCTGAATGATTTCTGTAAAAAGTGAAGAAAAACTAGTATCAGAACGAACTATTTTTGGCGCAATGCTGTAATGCGAAGGGTCAAGTCTATTTCGCATTCATTGCAAACTGTGCCAGAGTCGCTACTGACTCGGGTTCACAGAATGACTTATAGTTAAGAATTTCCAGATGGTTACATCCGTCTTATTTTGTGAAGGAAATCCAAGCACACATACGCACAAATGCACGTGCATGCACACACTTACATATGCACGCACTCACACACGCGCGCGCACGCGCGCACACACATACACACACGCAACCAACAGCTGACACGAGCTACGAGTGGACGGCCGTCAAAAACAACGGCACTTTTTTCTTCTTTTTCTTGACAATCGATGTTTTACAAAGATTTTTTGGAACGACCATGGATGTCATATCATGAAAGCTCTAGCTGCAAAGTCAATTATCTGCAGTGACGACTTTCCCGTCAGTCTTGTTTGTATGAACGTGGCTTACTGTTATGCACAACCCAGTCTAGAAAAAGCTATAAAACTCAGATCAGCTTCTAATGGTAATGTTGCATTTGCAAGTTGATACCACGCAGTGAAGCATTAACACTAGTCGAGCATTAAAGGTCGTTCTCATGCGTAAAGACATCGGAGTGAAGACTTCTTGGATCCTTACAAGTCTAGCAGGAGGATTTATCTTACCAGCCAGATGCCGTACATGCCCATCATCCACCACTGGCCCAGGTAGGCCAGCACCAGCATGGACATGTTCTTGGCGGCCTTGTGGGTGGCCTTGACCCCTGCAGCACCGGGACCCAGGGTGGCCTTGTGTCGCTTGGCCTCACGATTCAGCTTGATCCAAGTGACGACGTAGAGCACCGTGTTTGTCAGTGTGATGATCCAGAACAGCACCGTGGTGCACACCATGTTGGCCACCTTGCCAGACACCGAGTCGAAGAAGCAGCTGCAGAAGACGGGAGAAAGCTGTGTAAGGGATTGGCTGACCGTAGTGCGAAGGGTAATTACGTGTGTGACGGTTACGTGTGTGCTGTGGGAGGAATAGAGAAATTCAGCTAGAAGTGCCAGCGTGTGCACGTGTGTATGCTAGGTATATGTGTATAGTGGAAGGTTCACGATGTTTTGTTTTTACATAGCATAAAAGCAGGAAAGAAAGAAATGCGCACATAGGGCGAAGCCATTTACAATGGCCGACGTAAACAAAGTCGTTGTGTGACTGCTCTTTGACCCCTAAGAGTCATAGGAAGAAATAATCATATTGCAATGATTCTCTTACGACTTGATTTTCGAGCCTCAGCTGCACAACACAATGTTGCTTTAAGCATAACTGACGTAACCCTTTAGACAAAGAAAACTTGTCTATGGAATTTTAATTTATGGTTGGCAAGCAGGGATCTGACAAATCCGAGAGCAATCCATAGAAAGTGCAATTACTGATAAATGATTCTTACATTCTTAGAAATGTAAGAGTTTCGGAAATATATGTGTATTTCATGATGCATGGGGAAATCAACCAGCTGATGGCAGCAATGGAGGGAATATGTGAAGGGACAAGCACAGGCTGTGTTTGGATATATTTTTTGCTTCTTGATGAGTGTTTGATCAAGCATTCAAACCGTTTCTGCCTGCCTGCCTGCCTGCCTGCCTGCCTGCCTGCCTGCCTGCCTGCCTGCCTGCCTGCCTGCCTGCCTGCCTGCCTGCCTACCTGCCTGCCTGCTTGCCTGTTTGAAGTTTTTTTAACGCGCAGCTCAACAAAAGACACGTGCAGCTTTCTGCTTACAAGACGCCGTTGAAGCCGAGTTGGTTGGTGGCCAGGCACACGCAGCCAATGAAAGCCGGACCTCCGATGATGTAGGTGAGGATACGCCAGTCACACTTGCCAAAGTTGAGACGCTTGTTGGCAAACAGCATGACGCAGATGTCGATGGCGGTGACGTTGACTAGGAGAATCTGGCCCACCAAGAACTGCACCAAAATGTAGGCGTAGAACAGACAGAGCTCCGGGGGATTCACGTGGTTGAAGGTGATCAGCACCTGTGAGAAAAATCGCGCAGACGGGAATGGTAAAAGAGAATGCGAATGCAAACCGAGAAAAACTTAGATCCACACTTACACTAATGTAGTCTTTTAAGACTATGGCAAAAACCGAATTAGTGAGTGCGTATTGTGACTTTATGTACTCACAATCTTTTGAATAGCACGAGTATACATACGCAGAGAGAGAGAGAGAGAGAGAGAGACAGAGAGAGAGACAGAGAGAGACAGAGAGAGACAGAGAGACAGAGAGAGAGAGAGAGAGACAGAGAGAGAGAGAAGAGGAGAGGAAGAGAGAGAAGAGAGAGAGAGGAGAGATTGATTGATTGCTTTATTGCAGCCGACGGCCCATCAGACAATTTTACAACATACATGCTATGTACATTCTATTTTTAAAATGTATACTTTACACACCATCGTTATGTACAGCTTTAAAATAATTGTGTAACCCTCCTTAGGAATGGCTACAATACTAATGCATTTCAGACTTGAGTGACGGATTAAAAAGGCAGTGTACCCAATAGGAAATTGGCTTTACGCGTTGAGAAAAGTAACAGTAGGTACAATATTAATACTGTTGGGTAGTACGAGATGAACAACTCCTGACTAGTTTTCTTTCAACGACAGATTTCTTGTTGCCATTGCATAATATACGTACATTGCCACATCTCTGCTTTTCCAAGCGTCTTGTCCATTGACTAAATGAGAGAGAGAGAGAGAGAGAGAGAGAGAGAGAGAGAGAGAGAGAGGAGAGAGAGAGAGAGAGAAAGGCTACCTGGCCATGGTCCATGAAGTGGACCAGGTTGAAGAGCCAGTCACACAGAGCCTGGTAGATGACCAGGCGGTCAGTCTTGTTCCACTTGAAGAAGGAGGAGGCACGGCGGTGGCGGAAGGAGACAATGACGACGGCCGAGGCGCAGCAGAAGCTGACTGCGATGCAGGCCAAGGCCACCGAGTGGATGTTGACAATTTGACCCTCGGCCAGCCCCACCACCGGTAGATCGTGTCCGCTGCGAATGACCTTCTCTGTCGTCGACGCCATACTCTCGGTCGTCGACTGACTATCGGTCTCAGTCGAGGCCCCATTCATTACGTCGCTTTCCTGAAAGAACTCAACAACCATGGTTACTATGCTTGAGAATAGTGTAACATTATCAGGCACTGCCGTAACGTCTGTTTCGGTGCCAGTAATTGCTGATGTCGATACCAAGTCTGTTGTGACCGCCGTCTCATTTGCAGAAGCGTTCATCTTCATACTCTTTCCTTCACCTGAGAGGTCCTGAGTCGTAGCACCAAGTGTCGTCGTCATCAGTTCAGTGGCTCGGGTAAGGAAAGAAGTTGAATTTTCCAAATGTGTGGCTCTACTCAAACCTGTGGTACCTTCATCAGAGGAGTCGAATTGATTCTGACCACCAGGAACGGAAGTCATTTTCACAAGGCTGAAAAAAACACATTCCAGCTTCATCACTGCCCCTTTTTGGTACATTTAACCCACACGCATTTCATTGAGAGAAAAAACACAGCTGGGTTTCATATTAAAGGGGGGAGGGGGAAGGGGGGGGGTGGAAGGGGGTTGGAGTGGGGGTGTGTGGAAGGGGGAGTGGGGGAGGGGATTCTGACCCGCTACTGTTCACCGCCTCAAAATGCAATGTTCCTTTCTGATTCTCTTTGGTTGGGCTTCGATTTAGTATATTTGTTTGGTTACTTATTTTAAATATCACCTCTTCTCACATTCCAATATGTTGTACATCTCAGCCGATGGAGGAGATAACCTCTGTGGCTGCTCAGGATTTTCCCTAGTGGACCCACAGCAGTAGGCCCTGAAAGCTGAACAACCTGGATTTCAAGCTGATGAGGGGGGCATGGATTGGCTACAGTCGTGCATTATGATAGTTGTCACAACTTACGCTCGTGCACTGGTTGGTAATGTGTGCAAAAGGTGCACTTTCTTCATCATATCATATTTATAGCTCACTTTCTTCTGGGGGAAAAACGTGCGTAGTGTGCATTTCTTGGAGATGTTTGCTATGCTATTGATTTTTCCATTATTTGGAGGAAAAGGTTTGTGTCGTACATTGTCAGTGAAGTACGTTCCTAGTCAAAATACATGTGCGCATGGGTCATATGTGACCTTGCACCTCATATTGAGTCTTTAATCGCGCGAACTTTTTTGTCAGAAAGTAAGCTTATCTTCAGCTGGAGTCTGTCTCAAACAGCTTGATTCCTTGCAATGCATGGCTTCTGCTGTGGCTCATGACTCCCGACATATGATGACTTTTTAACGAAAATGGATATATTAGTTGAAGAAATGCACAGTTTTTGCGCTAATAATGAACAAACGAAGGAAACAAAGCTTTTGCTTCAAAACTCCAAATTGCGACACTTGAGTAATTCAAATGCAGAACTAACTCTGAGTATGAGGCTAAAAGCGGAAACAACACTTTGCTACAAAGTGAACAAGCTATCAGTAGCAAGTTATTGACTAGAAAAGATAACGATGTGTGGCTAATGATCAGTTAAAAACAATAGAACTGGTTATATTCATTTCTATCCTTGTGTCGATGATACTGAAATGCCTACAACTCTTACTTTTCTTGTGGTAAAGTGATACGTTTTGCACTGGCAGTAAGTGTATTCTCTGCAATGTGTGTGGCGCCTTTAATATAAAGAATTACTTAAGCCTCATTTGTGAAGCTTGGTTGCATATAAATCACTTTTGAGAAAATGGCTTCAAACTGTACTTCTGTCTGCATAAACTGTTTAGCTACGCGTATTGTATGGTCAAAAAACTTCTCCACATTAAAAGTTCTTATACATGAAATTGTTTATTTAATCCTTGGAAAACAATGTACCACCCAGTCTTGTTTTGTTTGGATGATAGCACTGCAAGATTTTGATGTATTTGCATAGACAATCTGTTATGGAACTCGCGTAACTAACAATGTCTGCCATTTCCGACTTTTGCACGGAAATGGACTATTTTATCAACATACAGCAGGCAATGTGTCGTTTGAGAAGAGTGTGAGCGTGGGTATTTGGCTTGAAGTAGGGCATTCAGCAAGCGAATTATTAGCATCATAAACCACTTCCAACTGTATCGTATCACACACAAGTCATCCGAGGTTTTGCTATTTGTGAAACGTCTTCTTTGCAAGGAGCCGAGGGTTGGAAACTCCACTATCCGAATGTATGGCAAATGTTTGATTAATGTCGGTCGCTTTTGTACATTCAATTTGTCATTCCATTTGCTTCGGCTGTCGTCAGGTTTTTCTGTATGTGTTTGTTCTATCAAGCACCGTATCATTTAATAATATAGTACGATGCTTGATAGAAAAAGCAGATGCAGAAAAACCATATGACATCTAATAATACGGACATGCAGTGAACTTTTTACAAGATGTGGTATTTTAAACTCGACGAATAATCGTCACGATTGTGAGGAAAAGTTTTCAACCCTGTGATAATGTTTGTTTTTGTACATATCCTGACTGAGAATAAGTACTTATCACATCAAATTAGAGAATGATATATCGGTAATAAAATGATTCAATTAATAAGTCAGAGTACTCCTAAACCTTAATGAATATCATAAACAATACACATTTTAATTGTGATCGCTGATGCCATCGCTTGTGTGCTACATTACATGTGAGATTACTTCAAGTATTAGTAGTCGGAGAGAAGACACAAACAACGAAATGGGGGTGGGGGTGGGGTGGGGGGGGGGGGGGGGTATATACTTCTTGCTGTTTCAGCTTTTGTAAACCTTGCATCACAACGTACGCTTTCTTCGATCCCAAAATCGTTCATCAAATCAATGTTTGCAAGAAGTTATTTCGCGCACCGTCGAGTTATACTAGAAACGTGCCACCGTTTAACTTTTACAATTCTGGCCAGTGCAGCCTCCACATTATCTTTCCATACGTTTGACCAAAGGAAGTTCAAACACTAAAGCTACGAGAATTACGTCTTGTCCGCCTACCTTGACGACACCAGTTTCGAGTGGAAGCAGATGCTGACACGGGGCGAAGAGAAGTCATGTCTGCTGTCTGGACGGAGAGGTCCTCTTTTTATAAGGTACACACATCTTCGATCGCCCAAGCGGCAGGCAGTCCTCTCTGGCACCAAGTGGCTTCTCCAGGATCTATCTTTTGCACTGCATTATGCCTGCCTGATTCTGTGAACACGTGAGTCCGCTGGTCTTGAACTACACATGAGTGCTCTAGTTCACGCTAACGAGGTAGACTTTGGCATGGCACTGCACTTGCTGTAGCGTAATCGTGCCGCAGTGCAGAAGAAAGTAATACGCAGACGACAGACGTCATCTAAAACTGTTATAGAGATCCCATTGAAAGAGCGTTACTATCTAAATAACGCAATTCTAAGGAAAGAAATATGCAGACCGTTACTGTCTTAGTGGCACATCTCATTTGGACGACCCTCTAAAAACATTTTGCCTCTTGGTGCCACTGTTATCCTACAACGGGTGTGGGCTTTGCTGTTATGATAAGAGTTGGGAGCCATGAACATCTGTTATAGGTATATCATGTCATAACGACTCTGATCTAGGAAGGTTGAATAGTACTTGTCCTCGTTCCCTGCAGATCACGCCATCTTAGCACTCCAAGGCGTTATGTATCAGACTGCCGGTAATAGAAATGATGTTCATAAATGTTGGAGTAAAATACGGCCGCTCGATGCCCCCCCACATCAGCTGGAACCCCTGACTGCTTGGACTTTTGGGGCCTGCTCCAATAGCTCGGCCTAAAATGCTGCCGGAGGCCATCAGCACGAGGTCAGATCATTCAGATCCACCCATGCATTAAAATCACCCTGAAAGATCGAACCCACACCACGCGCAACAGCCTGAGGCGGATTTAATACGACAATGATATGCTAGGGAAGGCAATTTTTGAAACGGACTGTAATAAAGACTTCTTGGTTAGTTTTTTTTCTTCTTTCTTTTCATAGTTGTCATCACAATAGTTCGTTTCAGTGATTGTTTTTACTAGCATATAGTAATGGGAAACCCTCTCTCTCTCTCTCTCTCTCTCTCTCTCTCTCTCTCTCTCTCTCACACACACACACACACACACACACACAATGAGAGAGAGAGAGAGAGAGAGAGAGAGAGAGAGAGAGCGATGATTCAATTCTCAATTGTTTAGTCTTTATACTGCTTTCCTATAATAAATGTTTTCACCTGTCTAGTCAAGCCTAATTCTAGATCTCATAGATAACAGTAATTGAAAAGTGGATTGGACGTAATCATTTGTCCCTGTTGCTGGAGCCTTGAAGCTGTTACATATTTTTATCTGTCCTCATGTACACGATTGATACCTCGCGCAGTTCTTGACTGAACATAGCAACAGCTTGCTCGTTTTACACGTTATCAGAAACGTTGATTAGGTTAAATGTTACCTGCATTACCATAATTAAAGGAGGAAAAAAGTATGATGTAGATTCAAGCCAGCTACGTTTATGGCTTTGAAGATCATACTATTAACGAAAGCTCATGATTTTTCAGTCATACTCTTTGCTTTGATTTCTAGGAAGCCAATTCTGGTGTATAATAAGACAATCTCAAATGTCAAATTTTTTTCCTTAAGAAAGTCGTTCGTAAAGTGTTGAAAACAATCGTTTGTAGCTCAAAATGTATTCATTTTATCTTTGTTTTCCCAATTCATAAGTTCCCATATATATTTGAAATCTGTCGGTAAAGTTTCTATGTGATTGAACAACAACTCATCTTGAAAAAATAGTTACAGGAGACCAAAAATAATCTCAAAATGGACAAACTGAGAAAAAAGACCTTAAAGACTTTATTCACGAATCACTCAGAGAATTTTCTCTCTCATGCGCTGCCCTATCTCAGCATTCATCACCCCCCCACCCCACCCCTTTTCAGAATATTTTGCAATGCTTCGTTTCCTCTCGGCTTTGGCTGCTGGTGCTCCTTGCATGATAGAGGACGACATGTTGTGTTCAGAAGCTGAAAGCCACGCACCATGTGTGGCCCAACAGACAGCCCAAGCCTGTGGGAAAATGTCAACCTGCCGCTCGCTCCATCATTGAAAACTACTGCTGCCTCCTGTACAGCCATCTCTAATCTAATCCACAAACATCTTCTTAGAACATTTGGCCCAGATCATATACGACGCAGATTTTCATTTGGGTTGTGCGTTACCCCGTGGACATATTTCTGCGGCAGTTCAGCAAAACCTAGTTCATCAAAAACTGGCTTTATCAGTTCCAGCACAAAGTTAGGCAGGGCATTATATCAGTTCTTGATTTTTGACTGGGCACCAATCACCACAATCCTCATAGTTTTGCTTTCTGTTACCGATGTGACTGCCTTCCTCATTCCTCGATATTGCCTACACTGATCCTGATTGCAGCCCCACAGTGCCCCTGAATCCATTTGAGTTACCGATTTGTCAGTCCTTCTTGTCCTCCTAATCTCTGGTACCTTTTCCGCCCTTCAACATAATGTTTGTGCTTGTATTCAGAGACTATATCCATGAGTCCCCCCCCCCCCCCTTTTCTTTTGGACGTGTTCACAGCATACAACTTTCTGATGAGTATTTTTTCATATAGGGATAGAGATGCTTTGGAAACAGTGAAAAAGCTCTTGGAATCTCCATCGCCAAGATATCGAGTGTATTTCAGTTTGTATTTGCTTTAGACCGTCTGAAAATCTGCATCATGCCAGCTGGTTCCATTTGGCCTGATGAACCGTCATGTTTAAAAAAAATAGCACTCCCTTTAATGTTCTTCATGTCAATTCTGAAGTATCTTTTTGCCTTGCTACAAGCATCACAATATTTACTTAGTACTTGTGCGTCTTTTTGGTTTAAGAAAACAATCAAAGTGGAACTTTTAATAAATCACAACGTGTATTCAACATGATTGGGAGAAAGAAAGAAAGCAAAAGTAAACCAAGAAATGCGTGCACTATGCACTACGAGCTCGTATTTAAGTTTTTTAAAATTAAGTTTCCAGCGAAAGTGATTTTATAGTGATTCCAAGCAGCCGTAGTGGCTGCCAGATAGCATATCGACAGGGTCCGATAATTTCGATTCAGTTGAACGGGAATAGTTTGCAAGGAAATAGGAGTCCGTCTTGATATGGATGTGATGGGCTACATCGGAATCTTTAAATGAAACAGACATAGCACTTTTGTCCATTGCGGCAGCTTTTACTCCCGGTAGCTCTAGCTGTCAACTGTAGCCAGATATAGGATATTTAGACTGGGTAAGGTCGAGCCATGAAACGACTGCTGTGACATTTGCGTCCCTCTTCCGTCGTCAGCTGGAAGCAGTCGGGCTCTGGTGCAAACGCAATGGCGATCACCGACATAGAAATTTGCTCGAGATTGTTTGCCTTCCAGCGACGATTTAGGACTGTTTACCTTTCTGCCCGCCCTTTTAGTGGAATCGTGGCTGTTGCTGGTCTAGCCTCATCATACCTTTCACATGGGCCGACCATTGGCGCATGCATCAGCAGTCTGTGTGATTTCGACTCGAAAAATTGTGCACGCGTACCCGATCTGTCATCGCTTTGTGGGAGCTAAATGGTTGGCTTGCATCAAAGACCCTCTACAATAAGATGATTCATCCGGCACTCGGCCTATATAAAACATGATGACGGAGCCGACCGAGACGCC
Organism: Theodoxus fluviatilis; assembly: GCA_034096865.1. Lineage (NCBI taxonomy): Eukaryota > Metazoa > Mollusca > Gastropoda > Cycloneritida > Neritidae > Theodoxus > Theodoxus fluviatilis. The sequence continues at coordinate 7,571 of JAWQFJ010030323.1, read as the reverse complement.
CCAAGCGGAACCCGTGACGCTCGAGTCAAGGAAGACAACTTCCACATACCGCGTGAGCGATGCATGTTGGCAATTAAGCGCTCTTTGCCACTCGTGAACACCAACATCAATTGAGGGACAGGAAAAAATTCTCACACTAAGCGGAATGTCACATTAAGAGGGTTGATTTCAGTCATACAATGAACTGAAGGGAAATTAAAAGGTTGTGGCTATTTCAGACACTGACTATAGAGCGAGCGCACTGCTTAATATTACATTACTCGTTCGTCGTACCTCGAGCTTTTTCTGAACTCATCTTGGACAATTTTTATGCGAGATTTTAAATCAGACAAACATGAAAACCTTACTCCAACTAACTTTCAAAGAAGCCATTCCCGAATAATGAGGAAGTAAACACAGTATCTGTAGGCCTACTTTTGCTGGCCGAGCCGCTCGATGCGATAGTAGCGAGATAGAAGGATTTACTGAGTACGGTCATGGCTCATGCCGTGTAATTTTATGTTTATTACTATAGAATTGCATAGATCTACTGTAGTAGGGAAACACAAACAGATATTGTAAGCAAAAAAAATGCAGATTTCATGATTTCCGTATTGCTTGCGGTGAAAATAACTTGCCGTGTAAACAGCCTGCATGGTCACTAGATACACATTCACGTGCAAATAGCCTGGGCACTAGATACACGGTCACGTGCAAATAGACAACCAAATTAAAAACTGTTCACAATAACAGGAAAACCACAATAACAGAGTTCACTATAAGTGGACTCCACTGTATCAACAAATTTAATAGAAAACTACATAACTAGTTTTCAACTTCAATAATGCTCATCCCCACAAAGCGAGTTGCCATGTGTCAACTGTCATGTTTGTAAAACCTACGTGCTTGCATTTTATTATGCTAGCTTTCCGGCATAGTGTTTGTAAGTTTTGTTTATCTTTATGACCTTTTTTTTCATTCCTGCTATGATCGGTTGCGTTTATTCATTGCGATGAAATGTTTTGGCCACTATTATTCACTATAATAAATTCCACATGCATCATTAATTTAATACTCATCAACATTTTCGCAAACAAAAACTGTATGAATTCAGTTGCCAAAACTCTTCAACTCTGATTCAGAATCACTCAATTGTGATCAAGCCTCAAGGCGATATTTATCATCTAACGTGAATCATTCATTATCAAGACTGCTGATTTGCTGAGGTGCTGACGTGACTAAATCAGCAGATTTTCGAAAACAAATATCGGCACACCTACAAAAGCAAAAGCCACAAGCTTCCTCCACCAGTTCAGCAGATTTAGATTACACTTCAAGTTCTGTATTTTATTGCGCTTAGCTCAAAACACATTTATATAATCATTACTTACCTCTCTTTATTTTTCCACGGAAAACGAAAAAACGACTTCTGTGGACACGCATTGCGCGAGTTAACACAGTTAATCGCATTGCAATGGTCACCGCCTTGCCTTGATTTCTTCTTCGTGGTCGACATTTTTGACCGGCTAATCACGACTACGACTTCTGTGGACACGCATAGCGCGAGTTAACACAGTTATTCGCACTGCAATGGTCACCGCCTTGCCTTGATTTCTTCTTCGTGGTCGACACTTTTTACCGGCTAAGCACGGTTACCGCTTGGTGGCGCGCGTGATCCTAATTTCGCCGGAAGTGACCGGATGAATCCTCTTATTGTAGAGGGTCTTTGCTTGCATGCAGTTGCGCGAGGAGTTTGCTGTGCAAAGCGCTGTGAATTATTGATCCGCCCACCAGTGTACCTAAAAGAAATCCATTACTTTTCTGTTTACTGTATCTGCATCCACCCAAGTGCATGGTTTGAAGCCGAGATGGAAATAAATAAAGTGCTAACGATCAGCCTACTGGCCCCGAATTACCATAAATTAGTCTGAATGAAGTACGTTTTGTAGCCTTTCACTATGTACAGGCCCAACCATTGGAATTTAGATACATCTTTTACCATACAACACTGAATACACAACCGAATGTGACCTTTCATTTTGATTTTGAACAGTTTTTGTTATTGTATTTTATATTATTCTTTCTTCCGCTTTCTCCCATCCCCATCTCCTGTAGGTTGGGGGTGAAAAGAATAGACTCACCGCGTCTCCCTACGCGATTCATAGGAGGTCATTAACTTGGAAAATCGTGACATCACTTGCTCTTGAAACAACTCGGACTGTTCGTGACCAACGGCCTTACAAAGCTTTAAAGCCTTTAAAGCTTGATAGGTCGTATAACTTCATCCACCCCCCACCCCCCCACTAGCTCCAAAGCATATAGAATTTCTTAGTAAACTACGGAATTCATGTGACACATTATTACTTCTTTTGTTTGTATTCAGTTTAACAACACAACCTTTACGAGATTTTCTACGACAAATGAAAGCGAGTGTTCAGTTCTTCTCAACCTTATTGTTTCATTGTTTAACGTGTTTGTCTTTAATCATATCTCAAGAAATCTTCATCTATAACTGGCCGGGACATAGTAATGATATTCGCGACACAGTTTCATGACCTGGATTGTTACAAACTGTGCCTCTAGTCTTCCCTCTAGCTTGACCTCTTGCGGTGGTCTGAGCGTTGTTCGTAGTACATTAGCATCAGTCAAACCAACCAAGGACCGCTGTGACACAATTTATCAAGTCCCCACCATCCTTCCTTCCCTATCTCAAGGCAAGGCAATGCCAGTGGATTCCGGTGATATGTTGAGTCACGGGTCAAGAAATCGGGAGTCATTCACTCAGTCGAGTAGTATAGAAACCGGTAGTGGAGCATGTAGCTCTGGTATCATTTTCATCGAGATGGACTCTCTCTCTCTCTCTCTCTCTCTCTCTCTCTCTCTCTCTCACACACACACACACACACACACACACACACACACACACACACACACACACACACACACACACACACAAACACACGTGCAGCACAGCAGTGTAGTGCGGCTACTCTGTCATCCAAGCGGAGGGAAGCTGTGACCCGTGCCCAACCACCCTGTTGTAGAAAACAGCCCTGGCGCTGCAGGAAAAAGTAGAACGGTGACTTTTTGAAGTTTTTAGTTTTTCCCGACCTGCTGGCTAACAAAACTTATTGAAGTCTTGATTATTCTCTCCCCCCGTCAGTCTCAATGCAATCAATTTATCAGTCAATCCTAGCACTCTGGTTGGAAAGTTTGTTCATGCAATTAGTCATCCTTGTTGTATCAGGTCCGCTGCAAATATACGACTGAGCGTGTGCTTAACCCTTTCTTGCCATTACATGAACTTAAGTCTGATTAAGGTCATTCTGCGCGATGACGTATTTTTGTGCCTGACATTCCCTTGCACAAAAAGGGGTAAATTTATCATGATAAGAGCAAGCACTACTAATACATTCGCATCATTCTGAACACAGAGATAGTATTGACAGTCTCAGCCACGCTGAATGCATTCGCATCTGTTTTTAAAGATTCGTGTCTCAAGAGTCATACTGACAGATGTAGAGACAAAGAAAATGCTCTGCAGAGCAAGTATGCCGAGAATGATAAATGGAATTTCAACACAAACTATAGAGAGGTATTGTGGTATGAACTCATGAGAGGTTGACCTCTGCTTTTGCAACCTATACGATACAGCCTGCTTATTGAAAGCGAAATTATCGCACCAAAGCAAATAATTCAAAAGCACAACGCATTATATTGCTAGGGGGGGGGGGGGGGGGGGGGGGGGGGGGGGAGTTAGGCTGAATTTATAGTGAATAAATGGGTCTTCATTAGCAAAAAAATCATTTTAGAGACGATGATACATCTGCAGTATTTCTGTCTGCTTTAGCCTTACTAACACTCGTGCTGCCATCACGAAGAAAGCACGAGACGTACTCTGACCTGGTTTCATCAAGGCATGCGTACCTGAGATGATGCTATCGGCGACGCCAGCTTTTGATCACGCTCAGATAGAACAAGAATAAGCTGTGATGCCAAGAGGATGGGAAATGGACATCCTGTGCTTGGCGGCGTCTTTACTTCCTCGTGGCAATCCACGAACGCAGTAAAAACTTATGCAAACACGATCTGTATTGCCTCCACGTTCACAGTGCGACATTAGAAGCGTCTGGTGCCCCGGGCAACGATTCTGTGATGAAAAGAAAGAGATCACCGTCGAAAGATGATATGCAAATCGCCGCTTGTGTCAAACGCCAGTTGATTGCATGTTCGATACATGGCACACTGCGGTTCCTTCTCTCGGCTACTCCATTTAGTGCAAACTGCAGACGTGGGCAGAGAGACCCGTGGCGCGTGCAAACACTCACGTTGCCTGACACAGCTAGGGCTCTAGCGGTCAGCCCATCATTAGAGCGTGCACGTTTGGTATGTGCTCGCTCACTGGCAATGGTCGCACCTGAAGCCAAACACAGACTGGTAAAGGCACTTCCTGCTCGGTAAACTGCAGCGCTATCAACAACAGGGGCACCACAAACACCACAATGAGCATCATCAACGGAAGAGTAGACTAGCAGAGTAATTAGCCTCCTTTTGCAAACTGGAGAAAGCTATTGGTGGAGAACCCCCTCACTCGCAAAGTATCGGGGCAGACGTGGAAATCCACATATTTGTACTTAATCTGTGCTAAAATCATAATAACCTCATTTTCACCCAGAGGCGGTCTTGTTCCTGGTGAATTCGCTAATGTTCATAGAGGACTCTATGGAGTTTGACACGTGTTGAGCGATATGGAATTTCTTCGACTGCGACAATTTGATCCACACACAGCATTCTGAACGTATATATTTTGTGAGTCATGAGCATGTAGGCTACACCTGAGCGTGCATGTGAGAAAGCAAGTTTAATTCATTCGTGTCTGTATGTGCGAGTGTATGCGTGTGTACTCGTGCGTGCGTTTGTGCGTGCGTGCGTGTGTATGTGAGCGTGAAGGGAAGATGGGGTTGGGGGAAGGCGGGAGGTTTCATCCGTGCGAATGCGCATACATGTGTGTTTGTACTTGAAATATTAGATGTGCAAACGAGTGGATTCAAAAGCCTACGTATTTTGAGGTATGCTCGTGTTAATTGTGCCATCATCGATGTTTGTTTTCTCTCATCGAAGCAATCCCATACATATTTACATCAAAGTAATTATAGAAATAACTTACGGCCATTGTCTGCAGGGAACTTTGCGATCAATATTTGAAAATAATCGCAGAAGACATTGGAGAAAGGTACATGTACTCTCAGACTCCACACTGCTTGATTTTCTTAATCGTTCTATACTTTGTCTTTAGTGTACGTGACATTTGAATGAGTATCATTTTAAGATCATGACTGCGTTTTAGTCATGGATATTGTACTAGTTTCAGAAAGAACAGCACGTATGGACTGCTTTCTAAATGAAGAACTGAAATACTTTGGAATGTTTAGACTTTCTAAAGCCAAAATTGGCAGTACGTGATCACTGATGAGTCGGATGGTGTAGACTGCTTTAGTTCCGAACACAGAGCCGAGCACCCCACGATGGACACACAGAAAAAGCTACATGCTTCGGGTGGGGACCGAACCAGCGATCTTCCGGTAAGCGTCCGGGTGCTCTGTTGAACTTCTTGGGTTTTATCTCACCTGGGCCGCATTGCTTACGCTAGGAACGTTGCAGATCTTGCGAGGAATAGGCTGATGTCAATATGTGTCAACATGATAAAAGCAGACGTGAAGGCGGTGAAATGTTTGACACATAATTATTGACACCGGCCTAGCAATTGCCAACTAGGCAGACTAAAGTCGCGTTGCATAGGCGCGAGAGCTTGCGAGTCTTAAACCTGTGCCAACACGTGCCTACATTTGATTCTTTACATTGGATTGTCTTTACATCTCCTTTCATCACGTGGACAATTGTTGACAAGGGCCTATTCCCCCCACGTTTTGGCCTTTATCGGATCCCTAAGAGCGTCAGGTCGCCTTTCCTATCGATCACAGGTCTTGGCCTCGTCGACCCAGTCTGCTGTGAAAGTCCTGTACAGCAGTGCGAAGTTCTTTAAACAGAGGACAACTCCTGCAGGGGACACACTGCCACTACAGAGCAAAAACTTTCGCCAAGGAAGCCACCATTTCTCTTCCATGGCCTGTATTATTCAGGCAGCATGTTCTGCTAACCAGGTCCGACGATACGAGGTTTAGTTCATTTTAGCGCTTGCTAGCGGTCTTTGAGTGTAAAACGCATATGCTGGCGGAATGAATTGTTTGACGTCATCAAGTTCGTGAAAGTTTTTGGTTCCAATTCCAAAGCGAGATAGATGACCTCCAAAATTAATAGACTGCTACTTGAGGGAAACCCAAGCCTTCCTTCAAATTTATTCAGAATCCACTTGTAACTTTTCGAGTTTTTTTCCCGAATAACGCACCATCCAATCAATCAACCAACCGTAAACGTAATCTTCTTGGTTGGGGGTGGCGGTGGGGGCTGGGGGTTGGGGGGCAGCAGCATCTAATGACCGGACAGGGCGATGATCATGAAACATTATTAAAGGCGATTACAATAAGAGCAAGTCAAGTTAGGATTTCCCCTTGTTATGCTCTTACGAATCGCGTAGGGAGACGCGGTGGGTCGATTCTTACCTCAGCTCCCTAGGGGTTATCTACATTGATCATGATTATAACAATACTCGAAATGTTTTCGGTGAATTGTCCTCCAATACACGACCAAGTAGTTCTGTTGAAATCTGCCTCCGAAAAGCCTAATCTCATCGCAACGTTTATGAATATGCAAATGCGCCAAAAGAAACAAGTTTTGTTCTGCAGAGAAATTTTGTTTTCTATTTTTATAAATTTACGAGAGAACTTGCCATATGAGCCGAGTGTGAAATGATGTTCCAGTCCTCTAGGCTTTTGCTATGGTCATACCACCCAGCTTGAACGTGCAACAACGCAGGCATTGTTAGCATCTCTAGTCTCGTGATCTCAGATAGCAACGAAGACTCTTTGCACTCTGTATTGAGGTCATCCTACACTATGTGGAATGACTTGCTGACCTTGGAGTGAATAGAGCGATCTTGGTGCCCCCACAAAGCCAAACACTGGCTTTGAGCTGAAGCAGCCGTTCGAAACGAGGACAAGACCCCAGATGGAAAAGCAGCCTCTGGGAACAAAACTTCGGCACAAATAATGTACATCTATAATATACACACTTCCTGCTTTGACAGCAAAACAATTGCTGCTATAGACATGTTTTTCGCAAAAACACAAACGGTACTGCGGTGGTTTTTCCGTCCATCATGCGAGCATTATTTCCCAACAAAGCGATTGTACGGTTCGCTGGCTTACTTCGCAGTTTGTTTTTGCTCGCATTGGGGCGTTTTATGTTGGCTAATAGCATCTGTTCTGCCTGTAATTGATCATTTCCCCAATTCGGATGAACATGAAAACATTCGTTCGTGGCGAAATATTTCCTTACGACTCCTTTCATTATTTTCTTTACTTTGGAGGGGAAGGGAACGGGAGTCGGGGGGAAGGGGTGGGGGGTTGGGGGTATGTGTTTTGGTCAAACGGAGTTTTATTGCATTCGAAACTTTCATTCCTCACCTAACTATG